>JBBPTE010000282.1:0-12416 GCA_038093935.1 Tylopilus cf. pallidocervicolor | reverse complement strand
GTGCTGCTGATAGTAAGTGGTATCATATTGTGTGTTTCGCACAAATGACGCATCATGGTGTTAATCAGTCGTGATGATTCTGCGAGTATACGCAATGTACAATAAATCCAGAATTATTTTGGGTCTCCTCCTTGTGTTTTATACGGCCACTATCATTGTTTATGCCGTCTCCGTGTCTTTCTACGACAATCCTCACACCTACCTCACAAGTGCGCTCCGACAGCCTTTATGGAAAATTTCATCCTTATTTTCCCAATAGTGACCAATCCTCAAGTGTTCAATATGTCGTTTTGCGAACCAACATACACTACCTCGTCCAAATTGGGTAGATACAAACTTGTTCCTCGGCGCACCCTTGCTGCCCTCATGTTCATCCTTGTTGTTGCCCGATTATGTATGGAATCGTTTCAAATGTACAAGATAACTCACCAATGGAAACCCAACGTGTATCTCAACCTCCTCGTCAGGGAAGGTGTGCTTTACTTTCTTGTGTACGTCCCGTCACCTATCTCTATAGTTTCGTTTCCACTTCCATCTCTATTGGTGCAGCGACAAACTGATCACGTTGACTATGACAGACATTTGCTCAACACTATCAATCTTGGCGATAGTACTGCCAGCAGTATAATGACGACACTCATCTTCATCCTGATCTTCATCCTCTCCCCACGATTGATCACGAACGTACGAGAGCTTTACTTGCGCAATCTCCTTCATGGAGCGGGTGGGGATAACGGCATCGACTCTGGATTCGGTATGTGGAGTAGCCGATCTCCAGGAGTACTGGCAGCGTCTTCAACTGGGTTCGCTGATTCGAGTACACCGGGTATGACCGAAGGAGACATAGAGATGCAGAGAGTGGGAGGTCACACTGTCTCGAAACGTTAACGGCGATACATGTTTGTGGAGCGAGTGCGTCGGAGTTGCTTGATAGCCATGTATGTTGCAATACACAACTTGAGGTTGGCAGTGAGATCTCAATGCCTCCGATCACAACGCACGGACCAGCAGTCATTAATTATTTTCGTGTGACCAGTATCGATGGTCTCTCGACCGAAAAGATCCGCGGACATGTACTTGGATATTCTTGGTCTGGAGAAGTGCTGGTAGTGTGCATAACGGGGACAACAATTAACCAGGAGGTATGCTCAGGATGAGCATCCGACAAAAACTACTCACGCAACGAAAACCCCGGGTCTTGGTGCTCGCCTGTGCGATTTGGATGCATTTCCTATTCGAGCGCGTAACGGCTGCCCGTAAAGCATCCAAGCCTGGCTACGAGGGCAGCTCTGTCATCCGGTTGGCAAATATCGAGTGTTTGTAGCGACGTCGTATTCGAGTAGATAAAAACAAATATCGCCATCTTCTCGATTGCAAATCGCCATTGCAAACGTTCTGATTAAACACATGTATATTCTTCAAACTCCGACTAGAAACTTGGACCCCTGATCTTCAGTGCGGCCACCACCCTCTGACTGTCCAACGCGAAGTGATGAACGGTTCTATTATGCGGCGGAGGCGCGTCGGTGACACCAAATCGCCTTCTCTAAGCGACACCGAGTACTTCAGTGACACCGCAGGTCATGTTGTCGAGGAACCCACTGGAGACGGCCTTTCCTCCCCTTCAGAGCAGTACGACTCCGAGGTCGACTCTGCCGCCGAAGAGTCAGACAGTCCTGTTGCATCTGGATCTGCGCTTCCGCCACCACACGCAGCCCAGTTCTCGGGAGAACTAAAAGTGCCAACTGAGGAAGACCTGCACGACCCCGACTCCGATACCGTCCATGAGCGTGCCTGGTACGAGTTCGACCTTTCTGTGATCCTCGCTTTGCTCTCTCCCATTGCAAACTGGCTGACCGGGAGCGATCACGTCAAAAATATCCTCTTGCTCCTGCTCCTCGTCTTTTACCTCCACCAAATCATTGAAGGTGGGTCTCCTTTGTCGTCTGTTCTCTGTGAGAATTTAATTATTTCAGTTCCTTGGAACCTTTACCTGGCCTCAAGGCCACGGCGAGCACATCATACGCCGCTGAAAGAATATTCTTCCATGGCGGACAAGTATCATCACGCCGCTTCGTCTGAACTGCACACACTCGAAATCTTTTATCTCACCTTATCTGTTCTGTCTCCTTTCATTGGCGCGACACTGCTTCGCGCGGTCGTAGGCTCCTTTACTGGCCCATCAACTGTCTCGTGGTTCAGTTTATCCCTTTTTGTGTTAGCAACCGGAATGCGCCCGTGGAAGCACGCTATCCAACGTCTTCGGGAGAGGACGACAGACCTGCACACCATCGTCCACTTCCCTCCATCAGATACTCAGAGAGTACAGGTTCTGATGGACAGGGTCACACAGCTGGAAGCTGAGGTCAAGTCTCTACGGAAACAGTCCAAATCTCTCAGTTCGGAAATGTACGATCACGTGGAGGACGCAATCGAGATGATGGAGATAGCGACGCGCAGACAAGAGAAGAAAGCGGATGTTTCAAAAGCTTTCGTAGAGGGGAGGTTGATGAAGCTGGAGCAGAACATCGAGGCCCTTTTAGAACGAATGGAGATTCGTGCCGATCAGCCCGCTCTCTACAGAATCATGGCTCAAATTTCCACGTTTATCTCGGTATTGATCGAACATATGTCTCCTATCCTTCCTGCTTGGGTCATAGTGCGATGTCGGGGAAATGTTTCCCGGTCCCCTCGATCGTCTCCAAAGATTGGCCGCTCTCGCTCTTCAATCAAGCTGGAGACTATACCTGAGGTTGCGACATTCCAACCCAAGTATTCTGCCGCCAAGTCATCTCGTTACCTCCAAATCCCTGGCCTTGGTCTTGCTTTACGTATCGGCGATCTTGCAACGTTCCCACTCCGCCGTATAGTTGCCTATCTCCTTTCAGGACAAATATACACTCCCCGTACACACGCACCGTTGTCCTAGTTTCCCAGCTGCAGATTCCTAGCCGCTCTTCATGATAAAGTGCACGCCCTAGGATATTTCTATTCATCCCTTTTTTGTAATTTGACAGGGTTATGTTCAAGAGTGTATCAGTTTCCTTTTCGCTGGTACTTGGGTCTTTCCACATGGAGGACTTGGAAATTCATGAGTTAGTTTGTACCTACCATATCAGGTGATTGCTTTCATACCTGCCATTCTTGGACTAACTCCTATCTGCGAACTTTAGCATCGTCGAGAAAACGACGTCTTCCTTGTATTTTCTAAGGACATGGCTTTTTCAAGCCAAAAGCGGTTATCCCGCAATCGATGTGGCGTTGCCTTTGTATTCTGTCACCCTCTAGAGACCTCATCGCCCGGGAAGTGGGGATTTAAGTATGATCCTCTGGCACAAGGGTAGCTGCCATTTTTTGATACCTTCGTTTTCTTTGCTCTTGTTGTATTGTGGCGATGTATCAAGAAATTCCCATCTTATCTTTCATTTCTGCCGCAGCGACCCTCGTGCCCCTGATCTGGTACCTCCAAGCTCGCAACATCGCTGCTGTGGCTATCGGTTTATGGCTTTCGGCTACGAATCTAGCATATGCTGTTGATGCTGTGGTCTGGGCTAAGAATGCCAACGTCAAAGCTTCCGTGTGGTGTGACATTTGTATGTTTCAGGGTTTACCGTCCGTCTGTCGTGCTAACTTGAATGCTCTCCAAAGCGACGAGTTTTATTATTGGTTCGCGCATTGCACTACCCGCAGCATGCTTCTCCATCTGTTTCCATCTCGAACGCTTGGCTTCCTTTTGTCAAAACTCTACACGTCAAGCAAAACATCGTCGTATTGTATTTGAATGTTTAATGAGCTTTGGGCTACCTACTGTGTGCATTGCTCTGCGTACGTTTGCTTTGGCCCTTGGATGCCTCCACCTAAAGATGTTTGGTAGATCTCGCCGTACAACCTCGTAGATTTGATATATTCTATGGTTTTGGTTGTCGACCAGCTACTTATCCTACCATCGCAACCATATTTCTTGTTATGCTTCCCCCGCTTTTGCTGACCGTTGCCACCATTGTCTGCGCTGGTACGTCCTTTTTTTTTGATCCTGTATCCAAACTTTGTGCATATATGCCACTATAGGGATTGCGTGGAGTCACTTCCTTGTCCATGGCATTCGGTTTTATAGAAAGAAAGGATCAATCTCACCCACACGCAATTTGTATATCCGGCTTGTCGGGATGGCGCTTCTGGAGGCAATGCTCTCTGCCGTTTTGACCACTGTTGTGATGTGGGGCGTACTATCTACAGGGTTGGCTCCCATACAGAATATGTCGAGGGATATAAGAAAGGTTGTCATATGGGACTCAGAGGCGATTACCAACACCATTCAGATCGTGCTTCGCATCGAATGGTCTGTGACTGTGGTACAGTCGATCTTATTTTTCGGGTTATTTGCCTGTCGGATGGAAGCTGTACGCAGAGGAGGCGAGCTGATTCGCTCATTTTGGGGGTTACTACAACGGCGGAAATTGTCCGTGACGCTCGGAGAAGGTACTTCCGAGCATTCATTGACAAGGTATGTGGAGTTGGTCGCGTCTCACCTTTGCTGACGTGCTCGCTAGTATCACCGTGCCGCGGTCAACTCTACCTTTTACGGAGGTCGATCTGTCTCTGGTCATTGAATCTGCGAGCACATTCGCATCATACGACCCATCGAACAAGTCTTCCACCCCTGCTAGTAACCCATCGCGTTGTCCTTCTCTCGTCGAGTATACACCGGAAGATGTTGTAATCTCTGCCATCGCGCCGGCTATGCACCCGCTCGAGTCGCCATCGCACGCTTCTACCATTTCATCGTCGCACAACTCTCTCGAGTCCAGTTTAGATGCCAGTTGGCTTGTTCTTCCTGCTAAGGCATGGCCACGACCGCCGCCATCGATCCCGTTTCGTTTTCCCCGTCGTCCCTTTAGTGTGGGATACGACACCAAGCAACTTGAAGAGGGTGGGCTAGACGTGAGTGTCGCCTATCCGCGGGCGAAACTCAGATCGTATGCCATTGACTCTTTTGGACTTGCGTTGTGCCAAGAGTTGGAGAAGCACCAGGCAATCTGTGTGACAGTCATCAAAGAAACGCAATGAGCTTTCTTTCCCCTCTATTGTCAGTCCTTTTCTTTTCTCTTCAAGCAGTGTTTGCGCCAGCTCGAAACTACTCCGCTCTTTCAATTCTTCTCCCTAGGCATGCCACTTTTTGTAGCATACGTATTAGATGGCCTTGCTTGCGAGGTGTTGGCGGTGGATATGAACAGTGAACGTATAAATCGGTTCTTTCCAAAGGGATTCTCCATTGTCTCCATTGTCTCACGTCTGGCTCATAAGACAACCGGTGGCGGCGTGTTGTTTGATTCTGAGCCCCCATCATCCGAACAACCACAACTTCAACACCAGTCCGCAGTCGCGATGTCTACCGCCCTGGCTCCCACAGCGACTTAGTGTGTATCTTTGTCCTGCGGCGCACGCACACATGCAGGACACGACGACATAGTGACGCTTTGTATTCTATAATCGTGCCATAAGCCGCTTGGAACCTTTGGTTGAACTCTTGTCAAGGTACGATCCCTCCTGGAACAAGGTCCTGCTGGCGGTACTCGCATTTTCTTCCCCCTTCACGGCACTCTTCCATCCCTTCATATCTCCACTTAACCAATTTACATGGCGAATTGTGGAAGTGACATTGTCTCTACCATTCGCGCTTCCAGCCGCTCTACTATCGATGTAGAATCGGAATTTCTGGTCATGAAACAACGTTACATGTGCTCTCATTACGCCACTGTTCACATTGCCGTTTCGAGTCATAAACGAGCATCCCAATTTGGACGTCGGTTTGTACGTTGATATGGGAATGCGGCAACTACAACGTCGGGTGAATGACACCTGCTTTCGTCACACTGTAGACAAGGGGACACCCAAATTTGACTACAAGGTATGGATCCTCTTTATTAGACGCTCTCAGGTGATGGGCCTATACCCTCCCTGTGCTCCCCTACCTGTCACGGTCAAATTACCAGCGCTCCGACTCTGGTCAGGTCTTGCGTCATAATTTCATCATCTACAACTGCGTCGAGATGGTTCCCGATGTCCCGAACTGGTTTTTCTCCACATGCGCTTTTATTGGCTTCGTGTTATGCATGATCCCCCTCCCATGGCATCTTCAAGGTAGATTCACTTTCCTCAAACGTCATATTACCTCTAACATACCGCTTAGCATGGAATACGGGCACTTGCTTGTACATGGTTTGGACGGGGCTAGCATGCTTGAACCAATTCATCAATTCCGTCGTTTGGAATTTGGACGCTGACATCAGAGCACCAGTCTGGTGCGACATTTGTGGGTGTCAGGCGTTTTTGCTTTCTGGACATTGCTCACCATAGGCACACAGCTACACACTTTATGGTTGCGAGTTCGGTGGCTATCCCCGCTGCATCATTATGTATCAACCGTCGCTTGTATCAGATTGCCTCTGTCCAGTCCGTAACGACAAGCCGTGCGCAGAAGCGACGCGATATCATGATTGATCTGGCCATCGGTGTTGGGCTCCCAATTATCGTGATGATCCTCCGTGCGTGTTGTAAAAGAAATTCGAGGGGCATTGTTACTTACCTACTGACAGACGTCATCGTGCAAGTCAACCGTTTCATCATTTTCGAAGAGATCGGTTGCTACCCCGTCACTTGGAATACCCCTCCTGCCTACCCGCTCTACTTTGCCTGGCCGGTTATCATTGGCCTGATATCTGCGACTTATTGCAGTACGTGCGCTCATGAAATTTTGTGGTGTCGGTCTAATTGCGCATTGCAGTCCGGACGATTCGTGAACTCGCCATTCGAAGGGCCCAGTTCAAGGAATTCCTTGCAACCAATAGGAACCTGAGTTCCAGCCGTTATTTCCGTCTCATGGGTCTCGCTGGCGTCGAGATACTTTGTACCGTTCCTCTGGGATGCTACTCTATCTATCTCAACTTGACAACGACGCCTGTGGAGCCGTACGTGAGCTGGGACTTTGCACACGCCCAATTTAGTGTCATCATTCAAATCCCTGCTGCCGTGTGGAGAGCGACTTCTTCGTCGACTACGAGCGCCGAGTTGAGCCGTTGGTTCATCATTCTGTTGGCAGTCGTTTTCTTCGCCTTTTTTGGTTTCGCGGACGAGGCGAGGAGGAATTATCGCCTCGCGTATGTGTCGGTCGCAAAACGGGTTGGTCTCTCCACCGGCTCCATGTCCGAAACCGGAGCATGGACTGCAAATGGGTGTGTTAAATTGAACCTTGATTTCGTTCCATCTGACTGACCTCATGGGTGTTCCTCCATAACAGAACCAATCCGGATATGTCGTACAACAGCCGCTCTGCGACCATGCCTGTTTTCATTACGCACCAGACGGAGAAAAATCGCGATTCGCTTGCATCCTTTTCGTCGCGCATGTCGTTGCCAGACTACGGTGGTGCATTAGCGGACGTGAAGAAGGAACCACTCTCTCCCACAGCCACGTCATCGGGGTCGATGTCGAAGGAATCACTCCCGAGGTCGCCCGTGGACATTGATAGCATACCTCTTCCCCCCCTCCCCGAGGCCACACTCAATACGATTTCACCCCCACGGTACGAGCGCGACGCATTCCACGCAGTCTAGAGTGACCGCATTCTACGCCCTACTCTTGTGTGGCCAAAAAAACCATTCTTCGTTCCACTTGCAAGGTCCCAATGTAGTCTTGAATCACCTACAGTCATTTTGTATTGATAGCGAATTTTCCCTCTCTCGATGCTCTCGCTCTTTTTCCTTTGCAATGTGCCCATAGCGGAACCCTCGCCCGAACTATCGTATCACTATCGTTATGTATTTTTGAGGCTAGATAGACTCGCGTAGTATTCTCAAAAGCGGTACGTGGTTGAATCAATGGTGTATGAAATTTTGGTTCGTGGTCAATACGTCGATTAGTCGTCCCAAACTCCTTGTAAGTACATCCCACTTGTTGAAACACACTGGCCCACAACCAGAGCCACCACCACGATTACGACGCGATGACTTTTCCAAGGTGAGAAATTTTACTTGTTCAGTAGCGTGACGCTGTCCCTCTGTGTACTACTATTTAGCCTAGACTCCCCCTCAACGCTATTTCTTGCATGTCCACTTGCTCACTCGTGTGCTCAGATCTAATGTCCGACTTTTCCCGAGTCTGCTCGTAATGCACTGCATTCGTAGATCCATCGGTTGGGTAGAAGACAGAAGAAGTCTAGTGCAACTACTAAACCAAAGTGGGTGAGACGCTGAGATGCAGCGGACCCCAAACAAGTACAAGACTCCCAGTCATTTTTTGGGGGTTTACGCGAGCAGATGATCATCACCCCGGCGGAGTTGGCTAATAGGCGACGAAGTGCACAGCGTCTTTGTCGATATTGATGGTTCTTTACTGAGTTGCTCTCTGGAACTGGACCGCGCAAAACTAATTGTCTGGAGACTGAATGTACGTATCTGAATCAGGTCAAGGAATGCGAAAGTTTAAGGTACTGTTCTGCTCTGGGGTCCGCCGGGAGTGTCCGGATTGCCACCATTATGGTAACGGCACCTGAATACAAAAGGATAACCAAAATTGGCGACTATGGTCAAGGCATTCGCACTGTCGCTTACTCAATATGTAAGTTGCCTTCTAGCTTGCGGGCAAGAGCACAAAGGGACAGCCAAAAAAGGTAACCTCTCCACGACATCAGCTGCCCCAGACCCTGAAGACCTCATCAAGCAAAGTGATCAGTGCGCATCTGTTTTCTAATGCTCAAGAAAAGGTAGCTGCACCTCCCGGCCCTCACCTTTGGGTTATGTGCAGGTACTCCAACCACGACACATTTTTCTAGATTTTTACGGGATCAGTGCCGACTACTATCCCGTGGACCACAACAATGTACCTTTTCTCACGCAGTCTAAAATTATCGGGTCTTCCTCTCCATATTGACCAAATTAACGGTGCCTATACGGATTTCGTTTATTAGGCACTATCCAGGTTGTCGTCCCGTAGCTGTATTTGCTCCCCCGCCAGTATCAAATTGCCCGCGATTCGATTTCAGTCAGCTCCTGCGTTCTAATTTCAGTTTGACTACATCGAGATGGTCCCCGACGCACCGAACTGGCTTTTCTCTACATGTGCCTTTATTGGCTTCGTGCTATGTATGATTCCTCTTCCATGGCATCTTGAAGGTAAACATGTTCTCCCTGAACACCTTATTTGATTTGACGTTCCATCTAGCCTGGAATACGGGCACTTGTCTATACATGATCTGGACAGGCCTAGCATGCTTGAACCAATTCATCAATTCCGTCGTTTGGAATTCGGACACTAACAACAGAGCACCAGTCTGGTGCGACATTTGTGGGTGTTACTCCTCGCTTTACTTCTGAATACCGCTCATCATAGTCACAGCTACGCACTTTATAGTTGCGAGTGCGGTGGCCATCCCTGCAGCCTCGCTGTGCATCAACCGTCGCTTGTATCAGATTGCCTCTGTTCAATCTGTGATGACGACCCGTGCGCAGAAGCGACGTGGCATCATGATTGATCTGGCTATCGGTGTTGGACTGCCCATTATCATAATGGTTCTCTGTGAGTGTTACAGATAGCACTCAAGCAGTATTGTTACTAACTTATGAACAGACATTGTCGTCCAAGCCAGGCGTTTCATGATTTTTGAAGAGATCGGGTGTTTCCCCTTCATTTACAACACTCCTCTTGCATACCCGCTCTACTTCGCCTGGCCTGTCATTATTGGTCTGATATCAGCGACTTACTGCAGTACGAGTACTCAGTACATATCGTGGTGTCACGTTGATCACGTTTTTATAGTCCGGACGATTCGTGAACTCGTCATTCGAAGGGCCCAGTTCAAGGAATTCCTCGCAACCAACAGGAGCTTGAGCTCCAGTCGTTATTTCCGTCTCATGGGTCTCGCTGGCATTGAGGTGCTTTGTACTGTTCCTCTGGGATGCTACTCCATTTATCTCAACTTGACAACGACCCCTGTGGAGCCGTACGTCAGTTGGGACTATTCCCATGCAGCGTTTGGTGTTATTATTGAAATCCCCGCTCCTGTGTGGCGAGCGACTTCATTGTCAACAACAAGCGCTGAGCTGAGCCGCTGGTTCATCATTGTGTGCGCTGTCATTTTCTTCGCTTTTTTCGGTTTCGCGGACGAGGCGAGGAGGAATTACCGCTATGCGTATATGTCAGTCGTAAAACGGGTTGGTCTCTCCAGCGGCTCCATGTCTGACACTGGTGCTTGGACTGCTAATAGGTGCGTTAAATTGAACGTTGATATTACCCTACTAGAACTCAGGGATTTCCTTCCTATACAGCACCAATCCGGATATGTCATACAACAGCCGCTCTGCGACCATGCCCGTCTTCATCACGCACCAGACGGAGAAAAATCGCGATTCGCTTGCGTCGTTTTCGTCGCGCATGTCATTGCCAGACTACGGCGGTGCATTAGCGGACGTGAAGGAGCCATTCTCGCCCACAGCCACATTATCAGGATCGATATCGAAGGACTCGCTTCCGAGGTCGCCCGTGGATATTGACAGCATACCTCTTCCCCCCGTCCCTGAGGCTTCGCTCGATCCGAACTCGCCACCACGGTACGGGTGTGACACCCCTCATGCAGTCTAAAGCGATCACTGCTTTCGTTCTTTTCACCCACCGATGAGAATTGTACTTCGTTCCCTTTGTTTGATACCTTTCACTCAAGCCTTGTTTCGGTCCATTTCCAGTCATTTGTATTGATAGCCCTCTCTTAGCGTCTCGCTCTTTTTTTGAAGATTACTCGTGATGGATACCTCCTCCCCGAACTAACTTGTAACTATCGTAATGTATAATTTGGGGCTAGATAGACACAGTGTAGCATTTTGAACAGCGATATTAGTCGAATCAATGGGTTAAAAATATTGGGATGTTGGTGTTCAATGCGTTGATGAGCGTTCAGCGGTCCTCAGACTCGTCCTTGTGCCAGTACAATGGATGCCGCCAGTTCTCACTCAGGGTCCCATACCCGGCAGTAGCCGAGGCGCGATTTTTGAAGCACATTTTCTGCATTCCCTTGCAAACTGCTGTAATCCTTGAAACAACTTAGGGACATTTGTTGTTAGGTTCTCTTATGACAATTACTCTTGACGAAAATAAACTCATTACACGGACGACTACAACTTATGTCATGCTAGATTCACCACCACACCTGTGTATGAGCTTTTAGGTGGAAAGGGCTGTGTTTGTAACTTTGTACATTCAGCCTATGCTTCTGCTCACTTTTCTAATGTGTGGATGCTGTGTTTTCTGCATTTATCATTGTACTTTGGTGTGGTGCCAGTTGAAGGTGACCCTGTACACTCCTTTCTAACACCCTTCCTGAGTCTAGCCCAATGGAAATATCAGCACTCATCAGCACTCTCACACTGGGGATTACTGTTGGAAATATGTGACCAACTTACACATACTTCTGACCATATACTGTGCTCTGTTCTTATCAAGCATAGCATGTGTTATGATCATGCTTATTGATATCTTTCCTTATCTTTCTTTATTTAAATAGATAAGCACTGCCCCTCTTTATCTTCTTATCTGCAGTATCTCTTATTGTGGAGATAAGAGATCACCACTATCATTGTAAATATAAATAGTACAGAAGAGATGCACAAGTCTCTAGGTTTAGTTTCAATCTCACCTCAGTTTCCTCTCAACTGTTGAGCCCCTGCTCTGGTTGTATAATTGCTCTATTGCAACTCAGACTAAACAGTCTATAAATCTTTACTGCTATCTCAAGATCCTAGCCCACCTTTCAGTGAGTCTTTCTTGCCATGCCATATTCCTTGCCTGGCTATGCAGCAGAACCACTTTGTATTCTGTTAGGTTATGAGCCCTGCTTGTAACAGCTAGGATGTCTTTTAGTACCTTTGATGCCTCACTTTACCATGCTACATAGGCTTTGTGAAACAACCCTAGGCTGTTGAATGGAGGAATGGACCCAAAAGCTATAAGAATCTCATAAGGCTGCTGATAGGTCACTATGAACATAGATGTAAGTCCTGAGTCAGGAAGAAATAGATAAGACACAGGCTGTAGCCCAGGTAAGGATGTAATGAGAGGGAAATCACGGTGAGCCCTGTGAGAGCTGTGGGTGAAGTAATTGCTGTATGCTGAGGTCAGAGACTATCCAAAGGTGGGGCCACTCTCATGGACATTAAGCTTAGGGGAAACCCTCAAGAGACTAAGCTGGAGAGCATCCAGCAAAGGCTCTTGGGCTTATATAGGCATAAGCTACATAATACTACTATATTCGTATAATAAGGCCTAGCCTATAGTGTAAGTACTGCTTATCATAGAAGCACCAAGTGTGACAACCCTCAAGGCTGAACAGAGGAGTGACCAAGGAATGACTTCAGCCATCATAAAAGCCA
>JBBPTE010000279.1:0-17347 GCA_038093935.1 Tylopilus cf. pallidocervicolor | reverse complement strand
GCTATCCTGTGCACGCACCTCCTTTCTGCAGAAGATATTGATGCGTTGATTTCTTGCGCTATCCTCGTGCGTACATATGTTCCTCAAGGTAGATCTAGTTGCTGTATGTCATGTAAGCCAAACACTCATACACCAACTCTTCAGACAACTCTTTCCCACCCCGGTACTACTCGGGCCTACTTATCACACGCGACAGTCGTCTCTCCCTCGCTCTTGAGAAGATCTTGAGGGACATGATCCTTACTGATGTATCAGACTATGGTATTGACCTGGCAATTGGCAGGATTTCTACTAGCTATCAGCCAAGTACACACAGATGGGAGCCGTGCCAGGGTCCGAATGATCGTTGGCTTACATGCATAAATGAAGCAACCGTAGAGCAACCTTTTCAAACAATACAAATTAACCTGCTCAATGGGGAATTTCGAGTGACGGGTCGACCATTGAGCGGTTTGTCGCATGAGATTAGGAGCTCTCCAGAATACCAGAGAATCTTTTGTTTTGTGTGTACATGGTCTGCTCTCCAATATCAATCAGCATTCCTAACTCCTATTTGCAGAAAACCTTCACTGTCGTGCCGTCTGACCTTCCTGGCATGGATTTCATGACCCTTCCTCTGATCTCCAAACATAAGGTGAGTGTTCTAATGCTGTGTGACACGCTTCTGATGGTTTATGTACATTCAGGTGCACTTTTCTTTGCATGGTGAAAAATTGGTGATTCGAGCGCAAAACAAACAAACAAATGAGATACTCGATCTTATTCCGTCAAGCAAACTTCAGGGAGACCTTCCGCAAGTGCTCATTGATGATCACGTTCATTGGTTGAATCTGCTTGCAAAGATCATTGAGATACGCCCTCTCCATCAGCTTTGGGAATATTCTTCGGAAAACTGGAAAATCGATTGTGCATCCAGGCCATATCGCATGTACAAGGGTTGCGAAACCCTTGTGGACATCCGAAGCCCAACTTGGGAAATGGTTTCCAAGTGTTTCGACTGTCTTAACGATGTCGATGAAGCCCCCGGGGCCGGGACCCAGACCCAATACAGAGGTTATCTTATCGCTACATCCCCTGTTGATTCGAATTCTATCCAATCCTCGTCGGCATCACGGTTGCTTGTCACTCTACTACACTACAACTTGTCCTTTTTCGTCAACGAAAGGGATGAACTTGAATCTCGTGACTTCAAAAACATGGTTTACGACGAGGATCAATGTATCGGTACATTATTTGGTTTAGAAAACATCCTCGTTCTTCGGCCAAAAACCCATATTGGAGGGGGGCTTATTCCAAGGCGTGTCCTCATACCGGGGGGTTTTCCTAGGACACATGACAATCACAGGGTACGGATTGACGCTAGTCCCACTTGTCGTACACTCACTGGTCCATTTTATACCTACGATGTGGATACCGATCTGGGTTGCTTGACGGGGAATGGTACCTTGATGAGCATGCTGTTCCTTGCTTACCTCCACACTATGACCAATTGCCATCGGCCTGATCCGCTGACAGGAAAAACAGGTGTTGGAGCAGGACTTTACCTTCTACAGTCGGCTGGGTGTCGGTCAATTATGGAACCTAAAGCCCCTAGTGGCGACTATTGCTGGAATTCAACTCCTTATCCTCAAATTAATGCTTTATGCAGAGAAATACAGTATAGATATTACTGGATACCCGCAATGGATATCCGCAAACTTCCTGTCACTGTGCGGGAGAAGCGGGCTTCGCAACGAGCTTCCTATCTATTTCCTTCTATTGATACCAGACCAACATCCCCCAAAGACTGCATTCCCGGGCTGAGGCACCACGAGGACGATTTTTGGAAAGAACACACACACCTAGAACCTGGACCACCCACTCTTCTACATTCAATTCCACCTCATGACGAGCACTTACCCAGGACGATTGTACTTGATCAACTTCTTTGCGATCGCGTGGCTCCAGAATTACCACCCCGTGCTAGCGCATTGCTTTTCGACAGTCACAGTACATCCTTAGACAATATTCCCGCAGTAGACCAGCTATTCTCCTCCCTTCGCCCGGACTCCCCCTTTCAACGGGAATATCTTGTTCACCTTGATATCAGTGCACAATCTGTTCGCGCAGAGTCTCGGATGACCTACAAGGTGACCGCAAGAGATTGCATTGATGTACTGCAGAGGCACTATGTGAAATGCAGAACTAGCTACACCGATGCTCTAGGCATAATCCAGAAGAGTCTAGGCCCAACGACTGGTTGTAGACAAACAGTTGAGCAATTCAACCACTGGCCGCCGATTACAGCGGATGTCCTTTTGCGATATCTCGCGTCCACTTCACCAATCCAGATTCCTCTACGTTGGAAGAAGTGTTTGATATCACTGGCATTGCTCCTTTTGGATCTTCAGCGTGCCCGGAGATTGTTTCGAATTGCTCTGGAGAGACGTGAAGAGGAGTTATCGAAGGAATTAGAAAATGAGGTGTGTGATGGATGGAATCCCGAAGAGTACCCAGATTGGCTTTTAATCCAGGTACATTTCTTGCTATCTAGTCACTGGTTGAGACTGATGTTGTGCCATACGTGTGTCAGATTCAAGGGAACTTTCTCGTTCGTCGTAAACAGGCAGAGACGGCAATGGAACTGATATCTCCACGATCAAGGGAAAATACTGTGATGCAGGTAAACATGGGTGAAGGGAAATCATCCGTGATCATCCCTATTGCGGCTGCCGCTCTCGCTGATGGCAAACAGCTTGTCCGTGTCATCGTTCCAAAGGCGCTGACGTGCCAGATGTTTGATTTACTTGTTTCTCGTATTGGTGGGCTTACTAACAGGCCTGTATACCACATACCCTTCTCTCGTACCACTAAATATGATGGAGAAGACGCTATCGGCCTTCAAATTGATGATCTACGCGAGCTCATGTCCCAGTGTATGGCAGAACGTGGGATTTTACTCATCCAGCCCGAGCATGTTGTGTCGCTCAAGTTGATGAGCGTGGGGCAACAGATTCACAAAGGAAAATTAGTAGACGACTGGTTAACGAAGCACCAGAGAAGGATCTATGAACACATCAAAACAGCCCTGTCACTTGGATCAGTACGCAAAGATAACTGAACATGGTCGCCACCGATTTGGCTGACTATTAAACCTCAGATACCAGGAGATGGCCATATAGGGAACATCTTTTCAACGCTAAAGGATCTACGAAACCAAGCAAGCAACGAGGACACTGATCAGGCTAAACACCACAACAAGCTTGGACATGGGGATGCTGCTGAGGCATCGGATGATGCATCCAAGTGGCTGAGCCTTCAGAGGTGGCTTCGTTCTCATGTTCGGGATATTCTGGATGAAAGTGACGAGATTCTTCATCCACGATTCCAATTGATTTACACGATGGGCACCGAACAATATCTGGATGGATACCCCGATCGATGGACAATTACTCAACAGGTCCTGCGCCTCGTGAAGAAACACGTATGTTCCATTTCAAGATATTCTCCCGACTCCGTACAGTATGAACGTGGCCCACCCGGATCATTCCCACGTATTCGTATCATGCGAGGCTCCGACGTGGGCCAACGTCTAATATCGCTGATTACGGAAGATGTGATGGCAGGACGGCTTCCTGGTTTCAACTTTGAACACATCTCCCAAACATTGCACGACGCGATTCGCAGTTTCATATCGGACGAAGATGTCATCCAAATCCCTGACACAGTAAAAAGGGTGGAAGAATACGCTGTGGGTCCCGACAAGAGCCACCTTTGGAGTGGGCTACTACTCCTTCGTGGTCTGCTGACGTCCAACATCCTCTTGTTTGCTCTTTCGGAGCGGAGATGGCGTGTTGACTATGGCCCTGTCTCCGAGTGGCCGCGGCAGCGTAGTACGATGCTTGCCGTTCCATATAGAGCGAAGGACGAGCCGAAAACTAACACCCAGTTTGGTCATCCAGATCTTATGATCATTCTGACATGCCTATCGTACTACTACGCAGGGCTCAGCGAGGAGGAACTGCGAGTTTCCTTCGAACTTCTCCTACGTCAGGATGACCCGTCTACAGAATATGGGACATGGATTAAAGAGTATGATCGCAACTCGGTTCCTGCCTCGCTTGAGAGGCTTACCTGGCTGAACCTCAATGCGTCAGAGCAATGGGACGAGGTCATATTTCCACTTTTCTCCAAGAACCAAGCAACAGTGGATTTCTACCTCTCACAAGTGGTGTTTGCGAAGGAGGCGAAAGGATTTCCTTGGAAACTCTCCGGGTCGAGCTGGGATTTGGCGGAGAAGCGGGAGAGGCTTATTACCGGTGAGCCGATCTGCACCTCGTGTCGTGTGACTCGCATGCTCAATTACACCTCAGGATTTTCAGGCACGAATGACAGTCGATGGCTGTTGCCCACGTCTATCGCTCAGCGTGACCTTGACCATGAAAAGGGAACCAACACCAGGGTCCTAGCCTATATTCTTCGGCCTGAAAACAGCTTCTATATGTTGACCCACAAAAGCGGCGAACAGTGGTCCACACCTACGTTCCTCCGACTTGTAGCAACACAATGTCCCGGAATTCGTGTTTTGCTGGATATCGGCTCACAGATACTTGATCTTTCCAATTGGCAAGTGGCTAGGGCATGGCTTGAGATCACCGGCGATGCTGCCGGTGCCATCTATTTTGATGACAACGATGACCTGGTAGTACTCGCGCGAAATGGCGTAACCTCACAGTTACTATCGTCACCGCTTTTGCAACAGCTAGACCGTTGCGTTGTCTATCTGGATCATGCACACACCAGGGGCACTGACATGAAGCTCCCTATTGGGTCACGAGCAGCTGTCACACTGGGTCCCAAGGTGACCAAGGATGCTCTCGTACAAGGTTTGTGTCGACACCATAATTCAATCCCCAAATCTGATATTTTGTAACTTTCAGGTTGCATGCGGATGCGCAAATTGGGTCATGGTCATTCTGTCATGTTTTTTGCTCCGCCAGAAGTTGATTGGAGCATCCGTGTAGTAGTAGCCAAGACAGATCCAGACATCCCAATTACCACTAACGACATCTTGTGCTGGGCCATTCATGAGACCTGGGCCGATATCCAGTCGCGAGCTCCTTACTGGGCAAGACAGGGGATGGATCATAAAACCAGATACGATGCTTGGTCTCGTTTCTGCGATGACGAACTTACACTGGAGGAGTTTTCGGCTGCGTGGCTCCAGCGTGACGATAAATCCCTAGCCGATCTCTATGCACCCCGTCAAACCAAAGGTCCCTTTAGCACTCTGCCTGCTCTTGCTCCAGAGCTAAGGCAACGCTGCAAAGATCTTGGTGTTTTATCACTTCCAGGTGCACAGATGGAAGAAGAACAAGAACGGGAAGTCCAGCGCGAGCGCGAGCGAGAACGAGAGGCAGAGCTGCCACCCATGGCAGAACCGGCAGAGCATTTTCTCCACCCAGATGTCATCACCTTTGTCAATACCGGTGTCATTCCTCCATTATACTCTGAGAGCGCCTTTCTCCCTGTCTTCACAACGTTGGAAAAGAGTTCTGCTGCTACTTGCGAAACAGATGTCTGGAGTCCATCTATTCTTGCGACAGTGGACTTCTGCAACACAATAGAGCCCGAGTCCACTGAAGGCACCATAGATCAGTATCTCCGTCCTGTCCAGTGGATTCTCTCTTGTCACCAGGGCCGCGACCAAGTTCTTGTTCTTCTGAGCCCATTTGAAGCAGACGAGTTGATGCCAGACATCAGAGCAAGTGAACATGTCCATCTTCATGTGTACACGCCTCGCACATCCAAGCGCATGAAACCATCCGACGATCTTAGATTTTATTCCATCCCTCCCCTCCCCTCTGATTGGACCCCACCTTGGAATCTGATCGACCAGCTGAACATATTCGCTGGGCAGCTCTATCTCAGGGACTATGAATCATACCTCCGGCTTTGCCGTTTCCTCGACGTCCCTACGAAAAAATCCCCGAACAACGATACGATCAGACGGAATCTGTTCAATATCCCCGGTAGTTTCGAAGCGATGGAAGTCACTTTCTCGGGTTCTCCGCTGCCATTCGTGATGGCGCTGCTTGCTATTCGGAACAGAGGACGTCCGTTTGCACACACGCACATGGGCAAGATTCTTCAAGGACAGATACTATCAGAGAAAGACTTCGAAGGGTCACCATCAACCCGGTAGCGCATGTCCCGGCGGAGCAAAAGCTGTTTGTCTCTGGGAGTTTTGAATTATTGGAAAGGTCACGAAGAAAGGAACTACTTCCCTGCCTACCTGATGCCTTAATCGTAAATAGTAAACGACAACATGATTTCGTCTACACGTTTCTGCTTGGCAATGCAAAATATGATTCAAATGGACGGTAAATGGACGAAAGTTAGTCTCCATTCAAAATTTACACCATGAGGGGTCTGTGTGCTGAGAGGCGGATGTTGGGCTGCCAACCAGCGTGCCTGGCAATTGCTCGTCCGTTGGACGCCCCTTTCCTAGGAAAGCTCTCATTAGAAGGCTTCGCTACCCCAACCGCTCCTTCCAACTCCATTTAGGATTACCATACGGTGGTTGCAGTTGTGGGCCAGCACTCGTGGGGGGTGGAAGCTTAGTATCCGTAAATGGGGGACGTACTCACGAGTGCTTCGACCAGGAAGGGCCTTTTCGGGGGTCTCCGCCAGGATTTATCCACTGCCATGCGGTTTATCAGGGGATACCATCCCAGTGGTGCCTGCTCTCAGTTTTTGAGTTATGTCACGAGTCGATCGACGTGGACCGGCTGGTAGTTTCCAACAAGCCACAGACAAGTCCCTGTCGATTAGTGGTTAAATCGCCACGTTGTGGATCTCACAGTACCGTGGCGCCGCAGGTTCAATTCCTGCCAGGGACATTCGTTTTTATCGGGTGATTGTGAGTCATACGCTCTGACTACACTCTAAGGGACCAGTTGGGGGGGAAGTCGTCTGCACATGAGGGATATGAGGGCCACTAGAAATGACGGAGACCATGCTGTAGATTTGACGGTACTTGCACGACTCGGAAACTGAGGAAATTGAGAATACCTTTTGTATATCATCCGCATCGGCCAGCGTGGCGCTCGTTCTGCCACGAACGAAGTACGAATTACCCACGACATTGTGCATCAAGCTCATACATGTTCCTCAGATCTGATCGCTATCGTGAAGGGTTCATCCCATGTTCCCTATACGTACACACAATAAAAACGGGTATCACTTTCCAAACAACCAACTCAACAAACCCTTCTTAAACTGCGCCTCCGCCGCCTCATCGACATACTTGATCCGTATACACCCATGCGGCGCCTCGACCTGGACATGATCGCCTTGCCAAGCGTCCTCGCCCAGCGCCTGGAAATCGCCAACAAAGTAATGTCGCGCAGTGTCCAGTTGACTGAGTTGGGTCGCGTTTTCGACGAGCGCGTCGCTAAGAGTGATGCTCCCATGCTGTGTGGAGAGGGATATCAGGCCCTGGAAGGAACGCGGAATCGCCAGTCGGATTCCCCCGTAGTCGGTATGCCCCGTCAACGAAAAAGGAGCTGCACCGTCAAGGGTATTCTAGACCACGGCGCGTCAGGATGATCGAAAAGAGGGTAGAGATTAGGACGCACCACTTGAGCGTGAATCGAGCCGTGGTTAGAGGCGAGTGCGATGGTCGTACGCCGGGGTGTGTGTGCGTCGGTCTCGCCTTTGCTCGGTGATGGAGAACTTGGCAGTAGCCATATCTCGGGGCGCACCGAGCTGTATTTAGACGCCAGCGATAAATTTTTCCGGTCTTGTTCTGTTTCGCCTTCGCAAAGGGGAGGCAACAAGGAAGATGGGATGCGAATGGAAGGATCGATGACGAATTCGCCTCGGATAGTGCTATCTCTAGAGAGGAAGAGAAAGTTGGTTGGTTTAGTTTTGAAGGTGGGGGGCGAGAGGTTGTTTCCGCTAGTGATGGATTCTGTGTGAGACGAGTACGATGGCGGAGGCTATCCCAACCGCATGTTCAATCGATGAATTAACGATCATCGTACAGAGCGACATACCTCTTCGGGGGCAATTTGGAGTCCGTCCGTATGGACTGTTTGGTCATAGGCTAGCTTGGCGGGGTCGTCGGGAGCGATAAGCATGGCGAGGTATCTCGCGTTGGAGATGGGGCAGCCCTGTGTGAGTGGACATACTTATCTGGTCTGTCGAGCTGCGGATTGGCTGCGGGGAAACGCATCGCCATGATGGTTTTGGGGAATCCAAATTCTGTCATGTTCCAGTTTGATTTCCGTTCCAATGCCGGGCTGTCCAGCTTTGGTCCAGATAATTTAGGCGAGGTTTGCCACCACGCAAGAATTTCTACCACGAACTTGAAATCTACGCACACATTGCTGCAGAGCACGGCCACGAGACAACTTGCAGAGAAAATTACACTGCTCCATCGTACACATCAATACACAGCAGTTGTACTTTCGCCACCCTGCTTCGAGACTGTCGCGATCTATCCCTAGTCGACCCAACTCCTCGGTTCCTTGAGTATCTTTATCATCTCTGCCTCTTCCGTGTCTTGGTCTTCGCTCCCAAGTTCACAACAGTACTCCCACCTCGCCTCGGGAGGCATTCCCACCAAGACGTTCTCAGCCATGATGCCAGGCGCTGCAAGCCCAAACTTGGTGCCCCTATCCACGACGAGGTTGAACTCGACGCCGCGACCACGCCTGAGGAGCTGCCACCGCCTCTCGGAGGTCAGGACCGGCTCATGCATTCGCCTGTCCAAGATCTCTATAAAAGAAGGCAGAAAGCTGTCGCCAAGAGCCTTGACGAGGCCAAACAAGGCTTCCTGACCGCTCAGACGCGCGATCGTGTCCTCTGACAGCGGTGTGCCGCCATCGACTTGTTGGAGCAACGCTCGCATCCCGTCGGAGTCCATATCGTCGAACCGGACCCCGCCGATCCCTCGGTGTTCATGCCTATGAGGGATAAAGAGGTAGTCGTCGCAGGAAGACTTGAAAGGAGGGTAGACGGAGACGGCAGTATGGGCAGTGTCGCACCATGCGTCACAAGCGGTTTTGAGCGTGGTGTGAAAGTGACGAAAGTCGGGTTCGTTGACATAGGCGGGTGTCAGGTCGGTGATGACACCGAACCACCATGCGAGGACGTTGGGCTCCTTGTGATTGTCGCTGGCGTCGCGAGAAGGGAGAGGCGCATCAAGGACTTCCATATAGCGGTAGTTGGCGTGGGCGCCTGGGACGCGCGGGTGACGGGGGTGGATGATGAGACTGATGCCGGCTGCGAAAAAGGGGAGACTTTTGTCGATGTCTTTCAGCGCAGCGTGGGCGGTGCTCATCTGCTTGATGGCTGCTGGCGGGAGGACGCCGTTTATCGTCGAGACGTTGACGCCGGCCTTTTCGATCGGGTGACCTGTGCGAATGTGAGTCGGGCACGAGGAGCACCGAAAGGACGTACTGTCGACGGAAGTGTCGAGGGGAGGAAATGTGCAGGAGAGACCGCCGCCGCCCTCGTCGCGGGTCCATGGCTCGCGTCTAAACTTTTGGCCAGCGCCATATGTTTCGAGCTTGGCCACGATGGCCTCTTGCAGCTGGCCGATGTAGTCCGTCACGCGCTCGCGCATGGGCATCGCGATACGCTAATCAGTGCGGTTCAGACGACGAGCTCGCAAAGCGTAGCACAAGGCCCGTTTGAGTAGCCGGCATGATATTTTTGAGCGATAGGATCGTGGGCAAAGTTCTACATCCATCTCAAGGACGACGACGAATGGACCCCGATTCGCCATGGGAAGAAAATCCGGCCACGGAACACATCGTGGAGGCTGAATGGACCAAGATGACCTCGGAATTCACCAATGTAGGGCTCTGTCGTTTCTCACTGCACTCGTATTCACGCGCTCTAGTCTGGGTACCGGGAGGGCATCATTGCAGGCAAAGAGGCCTTTTTACAACAAGGCTTTGACGCCGGTTTCGCCGACGTCGGCGTACCTTTTGGACGAGAGCTTGGCAACCTTCGTGGGGCAGCTGCTGCCATTCGATCGTTCTTGAACTCTCAGAGGTCGGACTCGCTCGAGCTCGAAGAAATCCGTAGCATATCTTCTACCCTCTCCACCATACAGTTCTCCGATATCGCACCCCCCGACCTCGAGGCCGAACAACATGCCAAGGAACACCCTGATGTTGACGATCCGGCCATCTTTGAAAACAAAGACTCGGAGCGAGAGGCGGCGCCACAGGAGAGACGCACGATAGAGGACGTGGCAAAACTAAAAGAGAGACTGTCCTTGCTCAGCACAAAGCTCGGTTTGCCTGCCCTGCCTTGAGATACCAGGCAACCTATCTGTACGAGCATCTTACAACTTCCGAAGCGCATCTCACGACTGCCCCAGCGGGGTTCTCGGACGACATCAATGAATGCGCATGCATACATATCAGATGTTCGATCCACAAGGTCCCCACACTTAGACCAATTTCGTCGCCGCATGGTACTGAGTGTTTTCCTCCACAATTGGCGGGGGTATGATCTCATGACCCGTATCTAGGTGAAGGTTGTCGGAGTCAATGCCACGGATGACGCGTAATTTATATAAATGGGTCATTGGAACGTGGCAGCTACTTTGTGGTTCGGAGGCGAGCACGAAATCAAAATTCTCCATTTAGTGTCGCTCACGTATCGCACCTCGCTAGCGTACACAACTGTACCCGTGACCTATGTCAGAATCCCGTTCAAGTTTCCCATCAGTGCACCCAAGCGAGCCCCTGTCGGTCTCTTTGACATTTGATCATGCAACAGAAGAGCATATGGATTCCCGTGGCAAGCCACGTCGCAGAGAGGACCTGCTGGAGGAACGCCTTTCATTCCGTCGTCACCCCCCTCCCAACCATATGGCAACCATACCTTTTTTTGATACGTGTTATCTGTTTCTAGCAATGATTGCGTGGTCGTTGATCAACTGCTATCACTCCTCTGCCTCCGAGACCACAGTACCTGTATGCACTCGCCTTGCCCGCTTCTTCTCAAGGTGATCGTGCCTGGTCTTGTGGCACGACCTCAATCACGTCGTTCCTATCTTCCACGAGGTAGACCGACCGAAATCAGCGGGCGCCATAGTATTTAATGCCATACAGTGGGCAGCACGTTATTCAGTTCCTCAGTGCCTTAGCTTGATCTTCATTTGGCGCCATGGTCTTCATTCATTTTGGTGTAGTTGCCTCTTTGGTCCTCTCTTCTTTGTTCGGACCAATCCTGGCTGTTCCGTTGTCGGAAAAGCTTAAACGCCTCACTTCTCCTGCTCGTGACCTCTTAAAGAGGACCGTCCCCTCTGCGCCTCGCTTCGTTGCCTACAATGACCACTGGCTTAACCCGTTTCCATCTGTATCAGAACTCGAGGTAAACAACGAGCCTATGTTGACTCCTGGTCGCTGATGCGCATACACTCAAGGGATTCAACGTCTTGCAAGTGTTTGTTGGGTAGCGGTCGTGGCGCGACTAACCCTTTCCCAGTCTCCTCAGCTTTCTGCTGGCCTCAAGTTCGGCCGACGAGGCCCAGAATTGGGAGGAACTGACGGCGAGCCAGCGGAGCTCTTACCTATCTGAATATAACGCGAATGGAATCTCCCTCGTCGTTTCTGCCTTTGGGTCCACGGAAACCCCAACCTCATCGGGACTCGATGCGGTAACTACGGCAAACACCATGGCGGCCTGGGTGAAAAAGTACGGGGTTGTGGGTATTGACGTCGACTATGAGGTGCTGCCCAAGCTTTTTGTTAGCAAGGCGGAGGGAACTTATGAAGACGCTGGGAACAGGACTTTACCGCGTTTAACAGCAAAGGTGGCATCGCCGAGACGTGGCTGATCAGCTTCACAAAGCAGCTCAGGACGCAGCTTCCACAGGGAGAGTATATTTTGACTCATGCCCGTCAGTCCTTTCTCTTGCATTTATGTTCGGCATTGTCTGACACGCACCTCTAGCTGTCGCACCGTGGTAAGTGCAATCGTTGGGTTGAATCCGTGGGCGACCTGAATCGAAACAAGGTTCTCCCCCACTATGTGGTCTGGAGGAGGATACCTCGCGGTCGACAAGAGCGTAGGCTCCTTGATTGATTGGGTGAGTAAACATGATTCTATATTGGATACGCTCCACTAATCGCTTATGCAGTACAACGTGCAAGTATGTCCAATCATGCATTCACCGACGACCCAATCACTGACTCCAACGATGGATGACATAGTTCTATAACCGTGAGTGATCACGTCGAACGATCCCGAACGTGACTGGCTGATGCGTTTCGCTGGGCATACAGAGGGAACGTCGGAATACACGACATGTGCTGGCCTCTTGACGGCCTCGACGTCTGCCTGGCCTGAATCGGCGCTTTTCCAGATCGCCGCCAATGGCGTCTCGCTCAACAAACTCGTGATCGGTAAACCGGGCACGACCTCGGATGCGAACAACGGGTACATTGACCCCTCGACCCTCGCATCGTGCGTTGCCAAGGCTGCCGCCAAAGGATGGGGTAAGCGTTCGCTCACCTTCATTGATAGCGAACTGCATGCTCACTTCCTGCGATTCGTCTCTATTAGATGCCGGCGTGATGGTATGGCAGGTACGTCCCGCTCCCATATTGCATAGTCTGGTCTCAAAACGAGCGTGTGTGGTAGTACCCTGACGTGACGTCGTCATGGATCAAGACTGTCCGTGGGAATACGTGGCCCGTCTCTGCACAACCGACCGGGACGCCGACGAGCACGAGCACCACCGCGTCACCAACGAGTACCGGCAAGTCTGGCGCCTGTTCGGGCGTCTCTGCGTGGGTGGGCGGCGTCGCCGTAAGTCCCCCCTTGTGTGTTTCCATCCTGCTTGGTGCTCAACTATTGCCCATAGTACGTCAGTGGAGACAAAGTTACCTATGGGTGAGTTTCCATGTCTCCAGATGTGCGTGTTGGGTGCACGGGTGCTGATGCGCCATGTCAGCGGCTATCTCTGGACTGCGGACCAGTGGAACCAGGGCGAGACGCCCGGAGGTGAGCACGTTTGTCCTATTTTCGCGTCGGTTTGGTTTCTCATGCGTGTGCAGGTGACTCTGGCGCCTGGACCAACGACGGGGCGTGCTAGACGCGCTCGGAAATCGGAATGAATGAAACGGACGACACGACGGATGTACGATGTGTATGAAATGTTCGATTCGAGTTTTAGGATGTATATATTAGGATCACGTTTGGTGTACGTTTTTGCTTGGGCGCGCTGGTTTTGTCACCCCAGGCTGGAATATTGTCGACCACGTTGGCCCATCCGTGTTGACAGTGGAACTTTCTTGGAACGTCACCTCTTTCACACTGCATCCCTGACAGTTGTGTACCTGTTGTGGAGTCACCTGTTTCGGTGAGCATCTCGTGACTCACCTGCTCACTTCTTTCAGCATAGCAGGCGCCAGCGTTGCGTTGCGTGTCCGAGTCGGACATTCAAGTTAGCCAGACATCTGAAGACACAGCCCATCATTGGCACCTTGAAGCGCCCTCTTTTGATCAACCACTAGTATGATGATGCAGACGAGATTGGCCCTAAAGAAAACAAAGATATAACCAGTCTTGCAACATCTCTCGGCACATTTCTGCCCAAGAAACTCGATCAAGAGGACGAGGCATCTCCCGCGCAACGGCATCGACTCGGAAGAAAGTCGACTTAGCTATCCCATGAGGCTGAGAATTGGGTGGAATCAACAGCCGACGATCGAGCGTAGTTCCCACCCGCCCGTGTCTTGTTTCTCACCGGAATAGAGCGTGCACCAACGGGGACCCAGGGATGTGTCCGTGTCAGATGCTGGTGATGGTGTTGCAGGTGCGTTTCGTATCTCCTATTGCAGTATCTTGCAGAGAAGAGCTCGGCGGTGTGGGATAGCATCCTGATATGACGTCTGTGTGGACTGGGATAATGTGAGAGGAACGCGCCCCACTTCTTTGCGCCGACGGCGACCACTGCGGTCAGACAATCGTGGGCACGAGGTGAGCACGTCACTTTCATTTTGTAATCCGCACACATATGTGTACCACAACCCTCAAGTCTGGCACCAAGACCAACGATATGTCATGCCGCATCATGTTATGAATGCCGGGTGGGAATTAATGGCGATCGATCGATGTCCGATTAGTATTAGACTCAAATTATGTACCACGCACGGTCATGCCTACCTTCGATGAAAGTATATTGCCGATGACAGTCTGTCACAGTGCCAGAATGGTCTGAGTATGACCGATCTGACCGGCATTCTCCGGTAGACATAGCTCGCTTTCAAACACTGCCATCACGTTGGTAGCCGATATAACTTATGGCGGGCGTGCGCTCACCTCAGCACTACTAATGGGGATTCGATGGGGATAACAGGTGCCTCTGAAGATAAGTTTGCAGCCACCCCAGCACATTGTTGGTGGCAAGTTACTTTCCCAACTCGATCAATTGAGATAAACAGCCGCATCAACGCCGCACTAGGCGTCAATCATTCGCTGAAAGACCCCAATATTTTTATCAATCAGCATGCTTCCCACTCTCACCTCCCAGGCGGTGCGCAACGCCGTGATGACCAACGAAAGGAGGCGAATTCTGTGAAAAACCTTTCACCCGCTCAAAGTGGGACTCTCCCAAGGGACGACGACGATCCAAAAGATCAAGCCGAATGATGATCCAATGGATATGCGCGACCAGTTTGAGGTGTTGGCTCAAATCGAGTGGCATTTGACGACGCCATCGGTGTTTCGTATGAATGGCCAGGAGCTGCCTTCGGACCAGTTAATTCCCCGACATGGCATTCTCGGACGGTCGTCGTTCATTTCCAAAACGCTCGTACCTCGTCTTTTGACATGCGTGCTCTACAGAAAAACGTACGTTTACGGGGCTAGATGGTCGTTCGTACAGGCGGGATATGCACAGGGACATCGTCGTGGTCAGTATCACTTCCTGTGGTGACGTCTTGGGCGCTCACTTGTTCCATACAGCTGTCGCGTAACGAGGAGACAGGGACGGAACTTGCACGATACCACAGGGCCACACTTGGTATTATAGGGCCAAAACGACGGCCTTATCTTAATATCAGCCCTGAGGTACTGCACATGCTGGACATGATAGTGGTCACATTCGTTTATATTGAGAAGCTCCATATGGACAAGGAGAAAGCGGCGCAGAGGAACAGCGGCACAAGGGGCTAGGTTGAGCATAGCATATTTTGTTGGTCAGTGTCCGGGGGTGAGCGCAAAGAGCATGTGAACCTTCTGTACAAAAGGCCGAGGAGAAGATGGTCAACCAGCACGAACAGTGCAACCCGGTCGTGTGACCTAGAGTTTCTCGAACATTCGGCCGAACCTCAGCGCCAGAAAAAGGACAGGGCGAAATGTGGCGAATCAGCAATGCGACACTTTGTAAACAACGCACCCAATGGGGTCAAGGCGACCATGTGCACATCGCAGGTCGTGTGACATGACATTGGATGTTGAATAAAATTCTGCGCTGTAAAAGATGGTGTTGGTCGATGTGGTACATGGAAATATGACGTTCGCCGTTTGCAATGAATACCTACATGGTGGATGTTGCTTGACTTCCGTCCATACGACTGGTCAAGATGGGCGCAGTCCAATCAGGTACTCGGTGACAAGTCGTGTGAGCACTGTGGAGCTAAGCGGGCATGGCGTAGGCGCCATTCAAGATATCCACCGTACCTATCGCACGAATCTGCAACGTTGTCCAGGCTGTGGTCCATAATAGAACAACTGGGGAGGTGTGCTGATACCTGGGGAGCATAAATACGGGCAAATACCCCTCTCCCCAAGTCGCCTGGTCCCCCATCCATTTCTTCACATTAAGCTATGACTGCCAGTTACGAAAAATCAGCGGACATCGTCAAGCCAGGCATCCTCTCGCGCGCCAGGACATTCTTTGCTGTCTTGGGTGGGATATATGTCCTCATTGTGCTACTCCTGACAGTTCCATTCATTCAGTCCCAGTGAGCTAGATCAACAGTTTACTCTCAATCATCTAGATAGCTCACACTCGCCCCGCGGAGTAAAGTATCATCTACATGCATGCGTTAAAAGTGCCATGGGACGCCCGCTTCGATGCACCGGAGCGCCATGGTCTAGCGCGTACGTGGTTGATTCCTTGCGGACGGATGACGCGCTGACGCTGACGCAGCCGGCAAGACTTTCAACTTCAAGATCACAACGCCGGACAACCACACGCTCGGTGCTTGGTTCATTCTTTCGGATGACCACTATCACTCGTTGCCGTTCCCGCCATCACCCTCTGCCGCAGGGGCGCACGTCACGGATGCACTCCGGTCTGGCCCGACCTTGCTTTTCCTACATGGAAACAGTGCGACCCGTGCATCTCCGGGACGTGTCCAATATTATACTGCCTTCGTATCGAGGCTGCAGACCAGCGTGTTAGCCATCGACTACCGTGGATTCGGGGACAGCCCAGGATCTCCGAGCGAACGTGGTCTGGCAACAGACGCACGTGCGGCCTTTGACTGGTTGATTTCCAATGGTGCCACCCCAGAGAACATTCTTATCGTTGGCCACAGTTTAGGCACAGCTGTCGCGTCATCCCTAGCTGTGTCCCTCTCAGAGGAATCGATCCGATTCAGGGGACTTGTGCTGATGTCCCCGTTTACGTCAATGCATACGCTTGTGGACACCTACAGTATATTCGGCTTCTTCCCAGTTATGCTTCCATTGACCATGGTACCCCGTGCTGCTGGTAAGTCTTCTGTTCGACTAGGGCTCGCGAGCTGACCATTCCCAGAACTCTACAAAACGTTCCTTCAGCACAAATTCGATACATTGTCCATCATTACGGTGAGCATTTCTACCTTCATATAGACTTAGTGTTGAACGCGCCCCACAGAGAATCAAGGTACCCGTGTTGATAGTACACGCGGAAGACGACGGGGACATCTCTCACACGCATTCTGACGCGCTCTTTGATGCGCTCATAGACCCACTCCTGCCCTCCGTGGATCCGCTTCCAAGCGACCCAGCGACGTGGACGAAGGAGCAGTGGAATAGGTTCCAGACGCAAATGGCGACTAAGCGCTCGGCACGCGACGGTCTGTTGGTCCGGACGAACATGCCCCACTTTGGTGTCATGGACTCTCTTGCGGCGTCCAACGAGACAATTACCCTTTTGAAGACGTTGACAGGGGCTCATAACGATGTGGGAGCTTTGGAGGGTACCCAAGAGGTCATGCGAGCGATGTTTTCGTTGGCGTGACTATGATACCTGTGCAATAAATGTTGGTGGGAGATTCTCGGAGGATATCACACACACCTAGGGTTCGTTTGTCCCGGGGAATCTAGTTGTAAATTGACA
>JBBPTE010000276.1:0-24643 GCA_038093935.1 Tylopilus cf. pallidocervicolor | reverse complement strand
TTTTTCAGGAGACATTAGACTTAGATAGAAAGTTTTTTGTTGAGGATGATGGGAATGATGGCAGACATGTTGGTCAAGAGGTGTTATTGGCTTGGTGGAGCTGATGGGGAACTTTAGTTGATTTTGTGTCTCTCTTTATATGCTTTCAGCATTGTTACAATTTCTTCCTTTTCTGTTCCTATGAACCCATGACCATGCATCTTTCTTTCCCTTTCTTTGAACCTTCTTCCTCTTCACAATAACTTGTTCTCTTTACTCATCATTGGCTGATTACTCATCCCTTCCTCATCACTACTGGCTGATTATCCACTTGCTTCATCATTGCTTATCTTCTTCCATTGACTCATACTTGTCCTTTCTCCTTCCATGACCTTCCACTTGCTTACCAATATGAGATATCCCAATGGTATATAAACCCAATAGAACTACCAATGTTCCTTAGCTAGAGCTTTCTTAGGAATACACCTGATTCTTCTATTGAGCCTAGCGGCTAGCCCAACCTCAGTTGTCCCCTCAGAACCACTCTAGTCTCTCTAGTTTCTTGCTTCCCTTCTCCTCACTAGAAGGTTGACAGCTCTCCAGAACCCTTGAACTTTAGTACAACATATTATTGTTGCCTTCCTTCTCTTTACTAAAAGGTCAATGGCCCTTAGTCCCACAGAACTCTCCAGGCCCATCTAAGGTTATGCTCATCCCTACCCAGGCCAAGTGTAACAAAAGAACTAGCTTGTTCTACACCAGGCCTGCCTTTGAATAGTGCTCTATCACCATTTCCTGAAGACCCACCACAGACCCCCACTGGGGCTTCCAAAGAAAAAGACAACTGTTACCTGAAACAACTGAAAGCAAATGCTTGAGGAGCGGGACTTTAGGTTGCCTACATCAAGAGGAATTGAAAGTTGCTTAGAGGAAAAACTCCAAGAGACTAGACTGAGGGCCGTAGCCTCAGTGTCTCCTGATATATATAGATGAACAACTACTTTGTACAAGTTTGTATGTATGGGTATCAACCAATTCTTGGAGTCCAATAACATATCTATACTAACCAGTAGCACATTGAGCTTGGTACAACCAAAATAAGGGTGAGTCATCCCACAGCAGCAGGGATCAAAAGAAAGAGAAGCTATTGAGGCTGTGAAGCAGAAATGAATATAATGGAAGCGAAGGCATAGCCTTGCACAGAAATGAATATAATGCGCTGCATTGTAGATGTGGCAGTGGGAAATGAATGTCATCTAGGCATAAAGCAGAAATGAAAAAGAAGTGTTGGAAATCTCCGTATCTTAAATTGGTTAAGATCCAGATCAGGCAAGCATCTCAGTGACAGATGGAACTTAGTGATCTAAAGTCCCAGTGGAATGAGACTGTAAGTCCTACCATGCACTTTTGTGCTGGGTCTGCAAAAGATAAAAGATAAGATAGCATCCATTATCACAATAAGATAAGAAAAGAAAGGAAATAGTTCTAAGTCCATTCTATGTTGTGCAATGGTTGCAACACTTCCCCCCTCCTATGGATTGCATTCCAGGTAATCAAAAGGAATTTCAGAGTGGTGTTGTATTTCTCTGTGGGGGTCAGTCATAGGTTTGAATAAAAAGAGGAAGTCAGTGGGGTTGATGGAAAGGGTCTGGAGGGCAGCTGGGTAATGGGTGTGAAAGTTTTGTATGGCTTTCTGCATATTTGTTAGGTTACTGATGGGTTTCCATGTACAATTAGTCTCATCGTAGCCCTGCCAATGAATTAAATATTCTAATCAGTGCCTCTAGTAGCATGAGTTGACAATATAGTCAACTTCCCATTCATTGTCTCTGTCCTCCGTAACTTGTACAGGGCCTGTATGTTGTACTGGTTGGCCTTCAAGGTGTTCCTTGTATGGCTTAACCCAGAATACATTGACTGTGGGATGAATACGCATTGAGGAGGGTAGCTGTAATGTGACTGCATTTGGTCCTGCCAAGGCAGTGATAGCATATGGTCTGAGCCATTGCTCTGTAAGTTTGCAGCTAGTGCATGTTAATTTTAGATTTTCCATTGAGAGCCAAATGAGGTCTCCAATGGTAAAAGCCAGTGCTATGGACCAGTATCTATTGGCTTGATATTGCATGCATTCCTGTGCATTGGCAATGTTCTTCTTCACATCAGAAAGAAGCATGAGGTAAGCATTGGCAGTGGGTGCTTTAGAGCTTTGTGTGGTTGATGTGGTGGAGAGTTCTGCCCAAATGGAATAAGGGTGTGTCACCTCAAAGGGGGACTTCTTAGTGGTGATGTACTTCTTCTGATTGATGAAGAACTGAGTGAGTGATAGCCAATCTGCCCCATGGTTGGAGGTAATTGTTAATGGAAGGCCATGGTGCTTCCAGACATGATTCATAAATAACTTGGCTGTTTCTAGGGTGGATATAGTTTTCATGCATGGGATTAATTCTACTTCTTTGCTGAACTGATCTACTACTGTCAAGATAGTGTTGAAGCCTTGGGAGAGGGGGAGGTCTGTAATAAAATCTGTGGTGATGTATTTCCAAGTGTCAAATCCCAGTCCTTTGGACTCAAGTCCAATCGGAGGTCTGGAGGTACAGGGGGATAATTACCACAGGTAGGTCTGGAGTTGGACCAGAGGTGACAAACAGCGGATCAGAGTTGGGGTCAGAAGATAAGGACATTGGCGCATGACTTATGTGTCACGCCCTTGCCAAGTCTGCATCCTTGTATTTTGGAGTTCAGAGGGTCAGAGGTTTGTCATAGGAGATAGAAGGGGAGCGGAGATGAGGGAGGGACTTTGAGTTAGAGAACTGAAGATAAAGTTGATATTCATACTGAAGAATACAGGAGGGAAGTACAGAGGTTTATATACTAAAGTCCGGAGCAGAGATCGGAATAAGGAATGGAGGAGATTACTAATGTGATATGGAGGAACGGGATCATAGGACATAGCATCAGTATTTGACTAGAGGACAGAAGTATACAAAAGGCCAGAGGGCTATACTAAAGAATGTAAAGTGATGAGAGAAAACTAATACAAATGGAGATAGGGTAGAGGTGGTGTTAAGGAGATCTGACACAGAGATGAGAACTCCAGAGTGTTCTGTGAGCAATCATACAAGGTGTACCAGAGATGGTACTGGAGGACGGATGAAGGTCCGGAGTTGGGATGAGGCTCAGAGAAGGGGATTATAGGGGTAGTCAGAGGTGTTGTCATGCATATGACACCAAGGAAGTTTGGGGATCAGTAGCAGTTGAAGAAGTCTGCTAGGGGCCTGATTGGATCCCTTGTGCCATTGACATGTGTCATATCTAGCGACATAATCCTTGACTGTCGAGGTCATGCCTGGCTAGAAATAATTTTGTTTAAGTATTTTCAGGGTCTTTTGATAATCCAAGTGGCCATGAACTGGGGATTCATGTGCTGATTGGATGATCAACATTCGTAATAAGTTAGATGGAAGTACATAAAGATGACCTTTTTTGTTGGAGAGATAGCTGTCGCGTTCTTTTTATATGCCATGCTTGTGTTTGAGATTGCAGATATCTCTTTTAGAAAGCTTGCATGTTTCTAAAAATATATTATGTTTAATTTGGAACCCTTCATCATCAATAGAGACTGTGGTCAAACATATTGACTCCAGGGAGATGACTTGAACATTTTGCATGGTGATTTGTTCTTCAGATATTACTATGATTCTCTTATTGTCATCTTCTATTCCGATTGTGTGGTTCTCACGTTGAGAGAGGGTGTCAGCTTTGGCTATAGAGGCCCTGGGCTTATGGATCCAGATAGCATTGAATCTAGAGAAATATTGAGCCCATTGGGCTTGTCAGTGGTTAAGGTCCTACCTTGTCATGAAGAACTGCAGGTTGGCATGGTGATTCCAGATCTCAAAGGGGTGTCTAGCACCTTCCAGGTGATGATGCCATTGTTCTAGTGCTTGGATGATGCCTAGCATCTCCTTATTGGCAATGGGGTAGTTGCATTCCTGGTCTGTCATCAAGTGGCTGGAATAGGCAACCAGATGCCATTTGTCTTCTTTTAGTATAGATAGCATAGCCTCTGTGGCATAGTCAGAGCTGTTGGATTCTAGGCAGAATTGACAATTAATATCAGGGTATGTGAGAACTGGTGCGGTAGTGGAGTGGAGTTTGAGTGTGTCAAATGCTTCTTGTTGGGGTTTGCCTCATATGAAAGGAGTTTCCTTCTTTATAAGATTGTTAAGTGATCTAGCCACTTTGGAGTAGTCTTTGATAAATTTCTGATAGAAGTTGGCTAAGCCCATAAAACTTTATACTTTGCATAGATTCTTTGGAGCTGGCCATTCTAAGATTGCTTGGACTTTGGCCAGATCCATCTTGATTCTGTCTGTAGAGATGATCATACCAAGAAAGTCCACTTCCTTGGCCCAGAATGTACATTTTTCTGGTTTAACAAATAAGTCATTTTCCCACAACCTGCACAGGACTTCAAGTACGATTTGATCATGTTCTGCTTGATCATCTGTCTTGGTAAATATCATCAGGTCATCTATGTAGACCACCACAATGTTGTCCATGTTGGCAAATATTTCATTCATCATTGCTTGGAAGGTGGTGGAGGAATTGCATAACCTGAAGTACATGACTAAGGGTTCAAATGTGCCCTTGAAGCAGACAAATGTGGCTTTCCACTTGTCGCCTTCCTTGATCTGAACATTGTTGTAACCCCATTGGAGGTCCATTTTCATGAATAATTTAGCTCCTTGAAGCTTGTCAACAAGCTGGGAGATGAGCAGGAGGGGATAATTATTTTTAACCATGTGTTCATTAAGGTATCAGTAATCCTATACTATGTGCTTCTTTTCATCCTTTTTCAGAATGAAGAATACTGGAGAGGTCTGGGGGGACTTAGAGGGGCAAATATAGCCCTTAACCAGCTTCCAAAAAGGCCTTGACTTTTTCTTGTTCTGTTACTAAGAGGGGAATCAATCTATCCTTTTTCAGCTTAAAGGTTTTTTTAAGATCTATCATGTAATCCCATGGTTTTCTAAGTGGCATGCATTCAGATTTCTTCTTTGAGAACATGTCAGCATATTCTAGATATTCTTTTGGTACCAAGTCTTCTACTTTTGGTTTCAGAGCTTGGTTCTATGAAGTATCTTGTGCTTGTTTCTTTCATTCTAGTTGTGCTTCTAGCATTCTAATAGTGGTGTGCACCTTGTATTGGAGTGCTTCCTCCTCCTTTTCTGTGAGTCATAAGGCTAGTGGCTTGCTCTGCAGCTGGTGACAATGGTGGGAACAACATGTCATGTGGACTATGTCCCAGGTCCAGTCAATTTTGGGATTGTAACATTTTAACCATTCATAACCTAAGATGAAGGTGTTCTTCCCTAGATCGGTGACTTCTTCCATAGCCTTTTCATGATGTCCTTGGAATTCTATTACCAGCTCTGCAGCATAGGAAATAGATTCTGTGGAGTTCTTGGTTTCATCAACGTTATAAATGGAAATTTCATGTTAGAGTTTAATGAGGGGGAGCTTGGCATCTTGCGCCCATTTTCAATTGATAAATATGGCATTGGCTTTGCTATCAAGCAGTGCCTTTGTAGAGGTATAGTTATCTTTGCAGTGGTTAGTGAAGGGGGCAATGCAGATGTTAAGAAGGATCTCTCAATCTTGATGGAGGTTCCAGATGAAGATGTCTTCAGGAAACTCCTCTTTTGGAAGTCTGTGCGGAGTTGTAGGTTTAGGGAAATTAAGCACCAGTGTAACACCCCAACCAAGCCTCTGAAAGAGCTATCCTATCAGCAAGGAAGAATCTGTTAAGTTAGCTAATTGTTCAGAGATGTCTGAGGCATCTGTTTCCATACATTCATCGATTATAAATAAGGAAAACCTATTCAGAGAGGAAATTTTTTGTAGTTTTTGTACATATTTGGAGGAGAAAGAAAGTGGACAAGAAGAAAGATTGTTCAAGCCCTTACCATTCCCAACATGGTTTAGGCTTGGCATTTTCCTGACTTTACAGCCAGGTTTTCATAGTCCTGGAACCAGGCCCAGGTGGCCTCAAAATCTAGTCCTTGAATATTGGCCATGTAATCACAGCCTTTTCCTTTGCTTTCCCCTCTTGGGGGGCAGCATTTGAATTAGTCTGGCTTCTTGACATGGAATGGACATATTCATTGTTGGTGCTTTTAGCCTCATTCCAGGAGATTGCACCATCATCAGTGGTGTGTGCTTGGTGGGCTTTCTTTTTTGAGCAGCCTCTTTTGTGGAAGCAGTCTTTTACCAATTTGTACCTGCATTCCAGACACCACTTAAGATCCAGATGCTTGCAGTCCATAGTAAAATGTCCTTTTCCACCACACCCATAGAATTCATAGGAGGTGGATCTTGCTGTGTTGATATCCATTGCATTGGGGTCATAGGCTTTGGTTCTTAATTCAGCACCTTGTGTGGTGCCTCATGCCAGTAATTTCATTAAATTTTCCCACTCGCCTTGCTAATGGAGGTAAGTGGAGAAGGCATCTACACTCTGCGGGTAGCCTTCTTGTCGTATGTATCACCTTACAATTTCTTGATTGGCATGGTGGTAAAGGAGGTCAATTAGATGTGCTTCATCTAATTGAGCAACAAATTGGTGTGACTCAAATTTTGACAGGAAGGTCATCATATCCTGTTTTCCTTGTATGAGGTGGAGCAGCTGTTGCTTGTGCCACTCTTTATTATTGAGAGGTCAGAAGTGCAATAGCATGACCTTGGAAAATTCTTCCCACAAGGGCCATCCTTTCATCTGTGCACCTTGATAAATTGTGTTTGCAACCCTTGTGGCATCGCCTTTTTTTTATTCAGGATAGTATGGCCCATATGGCCACTTGGTTGGTGAGGACAATCAGGTTCTCTTCTTTCTACATGAGAATTTTCCCCCACCATTTGTTGAAGATGCATCCCCTGGTTCTGTCAAAATCTCTAGGGTTGGCGATAATTTTCAAGAGCTTAGGTTCTCCACAAGGAGCCGCTCCCAGAGCTCCCATGGGAATTGCTGCAATTTGTTCCTCAGCTTGGACAAGGTCATTTCATAAAAGTTGGATCACCACTCATTAGCGATCAATGATCTCTAACATCCTCTTGCATTGTCGTTGGACTGAGAGGTGATTTTCCTCAGATGCTTCTAGATAAAGACATAATTGTGCCACTAGTTCAGCAATGTCATTGTCTTGGTGTAGAGCAAGTGCTGTGAGACTTGCCACCAGGATAGGTTGGAGAATGGTTTGAGGGGTGGATGGTGGGTTTACTGGTTGGCTTCCAGACATTGTTCAAGAGAAAAGTGATATATTTTAAAAGTACTTCTTATAGTCAACCCTTTTTATCACTCTAAGCCTTTTTACTGTTGAGAAGATATGGTATCCCAGTCCTGGGCCTTCTTCTATTCTAAAGGTGTTCTGTACGTAATTCTTCCTCTGCTGTTTTATAGGATAAGGAGGAGGAGTAGGCATAAGAGGACTGAGAGATGAGAGAAAATGTTTCTTTGGGGTGTCTGATAATAAAAGAGGTAGTCAAATGGGGCTTATTTCGCACTTGATAGGAGGCACAGAGGTTGTTTTCTCACTAGGTGTGTCATAGAATTCATGGTTGAGAGGAGGGAGTTGAGGCCCTTGAATGGCTAAAGGGTTTGGAGATGGATTGTGCAGGGTGGATGCTAAGTCATCTAGGTCGTTGGGATTGACCTCTTCCTCGAATGGGCTCAGTGAGGAGACCTGTTTTTCTGCCAATCTCTCTAGGAGTTGATCAGTGAGGATATGAAATTGTGGGTGGATTGGGACATTCTCTTGTCCCAATTCATTGTCTGATCTCTGAAAAAAGGGTTCTAACACTTATCCAGACCCTAGCTCTGATAGGCCTCCTTCTAAATCTACTGCTAGCTATTCCTCTTCTACTATGTTAACCAGTTGTGCTAAAAAGTGGGCAAGATGATGTGCATACTGGGCAATGTTGGCAGGCATAGAAGGAAGGGATCTGTGAAAATGGATCAGCACTTATAGTGTGTACTATGGTTAGTTGCTGTGCTCAATTCATTGGATCATTCATAAGTTATAACGTACTCTTGGTGTGAATATGAGGGCAAGGTAAAGCTATGGGAGTCTAGTCTAGTAAAACAACTGAAAGCAAATGCTTGAGGAGCAGGGCTTTAGATTGCCTAGATCAAGAGGAATCAAAAGTTGCTTAGAGGAAATGAGGGCTATAGCCTCAGTGTCTCCTGATATATATAGATGAACAACTACTTTGTACATGTTTGTATGTATGGATATCAACCAATCCTTGAAGTCCAATAACATGTCTATACTAACCAGTAGCATATTGAGCTTGGTACAACCAAAATAAGGGTAAGTCATCCTGCAGCAGCAGGGATCAAAAGGAAGAGAAGCCATCAAGGCTATGAAGCGGAAATGAATGTAATGGAAGTGAAGGCATAGCTTTGTGCAAAAATGAATGTAATGCACCACATTGTAGATGTGGCAGTAGGAAATGAATGCCATCTAGGCATAAAGTGGAAATGAAAAAGAAGTGTCAGAGATCTCTGTATCCTAAATCAGTTAAGATCTGGATTGGGTGAGCATCTCAGTAACAGATGGAACTTAGTGATCTTGAGTCCTAGTGGAATGAGACTGTGAGTCCTACCATGCACTCTTGTGCTGGGTCTGTGAAAGATAAAAGATAAGATAGCATCTATTATCACAATAAGATAAGAAAAGAAAGGAAATAGTTCTAAGTTCATCCTACATTGTGCAGCAGTTGCAACATCACCCTTCCCCTTCTCAGAACCCTCAGCATCCCTGAGACAACCCTCAAGGCTGTCTGTAGGGGTGCAGTCATTGATGTGACTGCCATGAAGTGCTGATAGGTCGCTGTAGATATGAAGCATGATTGTAATATGAGAGAGAAGGGAATACATGGCCATAAGGCCAGGCAAGGGATAAAGAAGGAAAGAACATGGTGAGCCCAGTGAGAGCCATGTGTAAGTAATGGCTATATGCCAAGCTGGAGGCTATCCAGAGGCGAGGCCACTCTTGTAGGAGGCATCGAACTTGAGGGGAAATTTCCAAGAGACTAAGCTGGAGGACATCCAGCAAAGGCTCTCAGGCTTATATAGATGTATCTGTACAAGTTACATAAGTTTATGTACTATAAACTGTATAATAAGCCCTAGCCTATAGCATAAATAGCTCTTATCATAAAAGCACTGAGGGCATAAAGGGGTGGCAGCCCCTTATCCTGAGGTCACTGTGTGGCACAATCCTATATAAGTACTTTCCCGTGGGAAGGCATAAAGAAGAGAAGTGGCCATGGGCATTAGTGGTGTAAGAAGGCGAAGAATATGAGCCTGTGATGGGAATCATAGATGTAATGTGTGAAAGAATGAGTGAATTAAATAAGGCCAGTTTGCATACTGGCACGAACCAGTCTGTTGTGCAGATGACAGTTGCACACTTGCAACAATCCCTAAACTCTCCTGCTTTCAAGGACATTCCCATCTCCACTGCACAAACCCTAGAAACTGCCACCAACCTCTCCTATCTCCTCTTTGCCATAGCTATTCTACCTAGAACCTCCACTTCACTGTCACCTTCCAACAAACCCATCCAATCTCCCATATTCCCCATAGTACCCCCATCTTCTTCAAGAATGTCCACTAGAAAACCCATAGAACTTCATATTGCCACTTCCAAGAAGTACGATGGCTCTGCCACCAAAGCAATCCAATGAATCAACTCAGTTCAAATGTACCTCCTAGTCAACAAGGAGGTATATGACACCAACAACAAGAAGGTTGCCTTCACCCTCTCATATATGAAGAAGGAAAACACCCTCATCTGAGCAACCACCTTCTCTCAAGCCACCTTAGCTGCCAATACCTTTGGCACCTGGGCCTCTTTTATCACCAAGTTTGAAGCAACCTTCAAGAATATCAATTCCAAGGCCAATGCTTTTACCTGGCTGATATCCACCTAAGTCCAAGAAGACTTGTTCCTCTTCAAGTACATGGCCACCTTCAAGCTGAAGGTAACTGAAGCAGAACTTGACTCCATCACCCATGCCTTCACCATCTTCCACTACCCATAGACCAGCATTCCCAGCTGGCTTCTCAATAAGTTCTGCACCCAATATACCATGCCCACCAAAGTTGATGACTGGTATATAAAGATTGACCAGTATATCTGGCAAAAAAATTTCACCACCCAAGTCTCAAAAGCCTGATCCTCCCACACCACCATCTACCATGCACCTGCCCTATCCCACACCACCACTGTCTACCACACACCTGCCCTGTCCTGCACCCAAAAAAATTCCAATGCCATGGACATCAATAGAATCACCAAGCTAATGTGAGAACCCTCAAGGCTGTACATTGGAGTGCAGCTGTAGATGTGACTGTCATGAAGCACTAATAGGTCACTGTAGACATAGACATGATCATAAGCATAAGGGAGAAGAGAATACACAGCTATGAGGCTGGACAAGGTGTAAAGAAGAGAAAGAGCATGGTGAGCCTAGCAAGAGCTGTGTGTAGATAATGACTGAGTGCTGAGCTGAAGGCTATCCAGAGGTGAGGTCACTCTCGTAGAGGTGTTGAGCTTGAGGAGAAACCTCCAAGAGACTAAGCTGGGGCTAACCAGCAAAGCCTCTCAGGCTTATATAGGCATAAGCTACATAATACTACTATATTTATATAATAAGGTCTAGCCTATAGCATAAGTACCTCTTATCATAGAAGTACTGAGGATATAAAAGGGTGGCAGCCCCTTACCCTGAGATCGCTAGTGGTGCATCATTATGTAGAGCCTCCTGTGAGGCAGTAAAAGAAGAGAAGTGTCAACAGGGATCAGTGGCATAAGAAGATGTAAGGGAGATCTCTGTTGAGGAAAACATAAGTGTGTAAAGTGAAAAAGAGCATAATGAACTAGTCTGGTTTGCATACCAGCATGAGTTAGTCTGTCATGCAAATAACAGTTGCACGCTTGCAATAGCTAACTCCCAAAGAAAGGGAGAAATACTTCAAAGAAGATTGCTGCCTCTACTGCAAACAGAAGGGCCACATGGCCAGAGAATGCTCCATGTATGCCAACAGCCTACCACTGAGACCCTCTGGATCCAACCTCTGACCACCTACCAAGAAGATAGGAAAGGTAGACACCACTTGAATCAAAGAACTCTCTAACAATGAAGAAAAGGCCATTGTTGGACACCTCTTTACCTCCTTCAACCAAGCCATCAAAATCTATCAAGAGGATTTTTGAACAGGAAGCCTTTGTCAACAAGAGTAGCTTCCTTAAATCATGTAACCATAGAACATGCAAAATCTGAGCTGAACACCTTCTATATTCTCTTGAAACTCATTGCCTCTGGATCTACATTACAAATCATCAAAACCACTGCCATCATTGACTCCAGAGCCCAGATATGCTGCATAGACTGGGACTTCATCAAAAGGAACAAACTCCTGACCCAATAACTGGAAAAGCCCTTTCTGATCAAAAACACTGGCAAATCCACCAACATCAAATGCAAATTCAAGTGTGTCCTCTTTGTCAAAATTAACGAAATCACTCAGAGAATCCAATTCTATGTTGTCAATGCAGAAAAGAAAAATGTCATCCTAGGATATCCATGGTTCAGGGCCACCAACCCTACCATTGACTAGGTCAAGAAGACTCTCACCATAGATGAATCCAAAGACCAATCCCTGGACCTCTCCTTTATGCATTTAGACACAAGAAGAAAACATCTTGCCAAGAACACCCATCCCAAACCTGAATCACCCAAGTGACACATCCCACACCATTCCTCCTTAGATCACCACTGAGATGGAAGGGCTCTGCAGATACCTCCATGCTAAACTTCCAGAATGGTTCCTCAACTGAGTGCAGTTTGTCTACACTATCAACTGCATTGAGAAAGTAGGATCTCACTATGCCAATCCCCAGTTGATGGCCTTCATCCACAAAATCACCACTACATCCATCCTGGCACAGGCTGCCATATTCTTCAAATAAAAACCCACACTTCCCTCTGAATATGCTGAATTCACCTTCATATTCATCAAGAAAGCCATGGACCATGTACCCCCATCTAGACCCTATGACCATGTCATTAACCTTACAGAATTCTTCATTTCCAAAATTGGGATACTCTACCCTCTATCCCCAGCTGAAAGACAAGCCACTAATGACTTTATTGATAAACACCTGAAAACTTGAAAGATCCAGCCATACAATTTCCTCCAAGCATCTCTGTTCTTCTTTGTCAAAAAGAAAGATGGATTCCTCAGACCCTGCCAAGACTACTGCTACCTCAACAAACACACCATCAGAGATGCTTACCTCCTACCTCTCATAGGAGATCTCATTGACAAACTAAAAGGTACCAAGATCTTCTCCAAGTTTGATATAAGGTGGGGATACAATAATGTCCACATTAAAGACAGAGACCAATGGAAAGCCACTTTCATTACCCACTGAGGCCTCTTTGAACCAATGGTGATGTTCTTTGGACTCACCAACTCATCCTCCACTTTCCAAAGATTCATAAACAACTTGTTTAGAGACATGATTGCTGAGGGATGGCTCATCATCTACATGGATGACCTCCTTATCTTCTCCAATAATGATCAGATCCATGAAGAACACACCAAGAGGGTCCTTCAATGAATGAAGGAGCTCAACCTCTGCTTAAAACTCAAAAAGTGCATCTTTTCCACCCAACAAGTAGAGTACCTAGGCATGATCATCAAACCTGGAGAAATCACCATGGACCTGGTCAAAGTCACTGGCATCACCAACTGGTCCACTCCAACCTCAGTCAAAGATGTCTGATCCTTCCTAGGATTTGCCAACTTCTACTGATGATTCATTCCCCACTACTCTAACATTGCCTGATTCTTTCTTGACCTCACCAAAAAGAACCACCCCTGGACCTGGACCAAAGAGTGCCAGCTGGCTTTTGACCAGCTCAAAGTCATATTTGTTATGGAACAGTACGCTCTATGGTTCAAATATGATACTTTAATTCCTTCTTCTCCAGAGTATCAGCTTCTTGGAAGTGAGGATGCTCTAGATTTTGGCATCATTTCTATGGGACAACTCATCGAGGAGACCCTTTATGCCTACCTTGACAATCTCATAATACTCTTTATGTTAGGAGACTACATGCAATCCCTGAGTTACTAGGGGATAGCCTCTTTTCATTTCTGTATGTACAACCCACCTCGAGGTCTTACATTGAACCTTCCTGCCTCAAGGTTATCTTATGTTTTTCATCTCCAGCCTTGACTCATTCTGCAGCAAGCACAGCCCAACCTTGAGGCAGCCTCATGGCTTGGTCCATGCTCACTCTTCAGTAGTATAAAAGATACCCACTTGTACTCAATGCTATAGCTAGTTCTACACAATCATACCAAGTAACAAGTGAACTAGTGAATGACACTAAGGAAGAACAAGTGCCTTCAAAAGGAAGCTCCAAGTATCAAGCTCAAGTGTTCACCTGCAACTTGGCTTAACATTAACAAAAAAACTAGCTATCCCCCACTCCTAAGTATCAACTTGAGGAGACCCACATCTCTATAAAATTTTCTCCAGAAAGTCTAAGTTTTTGGCACACTCTCACACCCCATCTCCTTCCTTCCCCAAACAAGATCCCATCACTCCTCCACCTGCCCGCTTTGTTCCAGAGTTACCACCACCCAAAGAAAAACCAAGGGTAGTAATAAGACCCACTTTCCCCTCTCCATCCAAAACCAAAAGAACCAATCAGGAGTACAAAAAAGCATATCAGTGGAGAAAACAACAAGAGGAAGAACAATGAAGAGCTGCATATCCAGAACCCCCATACTCCTCCGAAAAGACACTAGAGGTTAAAGTGGCAGGGAAAGGAAAACAAAAAGAACAACCTCCACCTAAAACTCCCCAGCTTTTGGATACCCAAACCCATCCCTGATCCATATGGAGTAACTGATGACATGGGAGACAAACCAGTAGAACTCAAGGCTGAATTGCCTGAAGACTTTACAGGACAAGCTAAGGATGCCATGAGATGGATATTGGCAATGGAAGGATACTTCACTATGAACACAAGAATATACACTAAAGATGGACAAAAGGTGATCATAGCCTTGAATAAAATGTCCAAAGGAAGAGGGAAGTACTTCGCCAAAGCATTTTATATAAAAAACCAAGAAGTGCCTGAAATTACATGAGCAGATCTCAAGAAAAACTTCCTTGCAACATTTTACCCCTATGGCATCCAACAAGAAGCAAGGGAAACATTAGAAACCCTCAAGCAAAACACAAGAGATAAAGAAAGCGGATTCAAAAATTACATATTCACATTTCAATTAGTATTTGCCAAATTAGGAAGAAAACTGGACAATGCAGCAGTCATCGATCAATTTGCAAAAGGACTAGATTCTGAGCTAGCCATCATGGTCCTCTCACAAAAAGACATCCCCACAACCCTCCCAGAATGGGTTAAACAAGCAAGTAAATTCCACATCCAACAAAGAAGGATTCGAAGCATCCTAGGCAAAGGAAAGAAAACTAGACCCTACTGGATGGATCACTCAATGTCTAGAAAAGACCCTAATGCCATGGATATAGATGTGGTCCGCCTATCATCCGTTGAAAAAGCAAACCACATCAAGAGAAACCTTTGCTTTATCTGTCACAAAGAAGGATGCAGCACAAGGAACCACAAAGAAAATAGGGGAAGAGGAGGATACAGAGGAAGAGAAAGAGAAAGAGGAGGGGCACACCAACACATCAGGGTGATAAACACACCAGGACCCTCAAGCTCCCCACCATATGTCTAGAAGGAAAAGAATGAGTTAACTCAATACCTGGACAGACTTAAGGGAAAGAATGTCAACAAAGATGAGATACTAAAAGTGCTTAAGACATGCTTCAATGAAGAAGCACTAGAAGAAGAAGAAATCCACAAGGTCACAGCAGTATGGATCGAAGAAGAACAGAACAAGGATTTTTAGGAAAGAGGGATGCCTTAGCATCTATCTCTCTTAGAGTAAGGACAATAAACAATGTAATGGCTTGTCAAATTCAAATCCCCGTTACCCTGTCTTGAAACTCCCAAAGCATTGAAACAGTAGCCCTGATCGACAGCAGAGCTACAGGAAACTTCATAGACTGTGACCTAGCAAGAAAACAAGGATATCTGCTGAAGGAACTAGAACAACACCTAAAAGCACAAAATGTGGACGGAACCAATAACCAAGGAGGTACAATCAAATATAAAGCCAAAATAAAGATAACCATTGGAGAAAACACATCCACTCAAGAGTTCCTTGTACTCAATTGTGGAACAGAAAATGTCATCTTAGGAATGCCCTGATTACAAAGTGAAAACCCCACCATAGATTGGAAGAAGGGAAGGATTACTATGAACAAGAACTCCCCTACTGAAACAGAGGAACAAAGATACCTCATCAGGTATCTAGGAATTGACCAAGAAAAGAAGACCTTACACTAGTGGAATAAATGATACAATCCACACTATGAACTAACATACAAGATCACAATCGCCACCCAAGCCGCACAAAAGGAACCCCAAAAAGAACTACCAATTCCCGAAGAATTCAGAAAATATGAGAAAGTGTTCAGAAAACTGCCAAAAGGAGAATTACCACCAGAAAGACCATTTGATCACGAAATCAAATTAAAACCAGACTTTATTCCTCAAGTAGCCAAAGTCTACCCACTAAATCCTAAGGAACAAGAAGCCTGCAAAGACTTCATTAGGAATAACCTGAAAGGAAAAATAGTACCGTCAAAATCTCTACAAGCATCTCCGTTTTTCTTTGTAGCAAAGAAAGACAACACGCTTCACCCATGTCAAGACTACAGATATGTCAATGCCCACACTATAAAGAATGCATATCCTTTACCCCTAATCTCCAAACTGATCAACAAATTGAAGAATGCTAAATACTTCACCAAATTTGATATCAGATGGGGGTATAACAACATAAGAATCAGACTGGAAAACCAGTGGAAAGCAGCCTTCATCACCCCTGAAGGACTATTCAAACTAACAGTCATGTTCTTCGGACAATGCAACTCACCAGCAATATTCCAGGCATTCATAAACCATATCTTCGCCAACTACCTTGCACAAGGATGGTTAATCATCTACATGAACAACATAATGATAGCATCTGACGAACTACCAATCCACCATGAACGAACAAAGAAAGTCCTACAAAGACTACTAGACCATGGACTCTACTTAAAGCCTTCAAAATGTGTCTTTGACACACAAGAAGTAGAATACCTAGGAATGATCATCTTCCCAGGACAGGTAAAAATGGATCCCACTAAACTTAAAGCCATCAAAGAGTGGAAACCATCCACATCAGTAAAAGGAATCAGATCCTTCATTGAATTCTATAACTATTACAGAAAATTCATTCCAAACTTTTCCCTAACCATGAAACCATTGCACAAACTAACAAAGAAAGGAAATACTTGGGAATGGACCCCTGAATGTCAACTAGCCTTTGAAACACTGAAACAAGCATTCACACAATACTTGGTACTAGCAATGCCAGACATACAGAAACCCTTCACAATCATGACAGACACCTCCCTCACTGCTACAGGAGGAATATTAATGCAAGAAAACGTCAATGGAGAATTACAACCTTGCGCCTACCTCTCCAAAACACTGGAAGATGCAGAAAGGAACTATGACATTTACAATAGGGAACTACTCGCAGTAATCCATGCACTAGAAGAATAGCAGCACTACCTACAAAGAACAGCCTTCCTAGTAACAGTCCTAACCGACCATAAAAACCTCACATATTTCAAAGAACCTAGGAAGCTTTCGCAAAGACAGGCAAGATGGCAACTCTTCCTCCAAGATTTCAACCTTGTCTTCATCCACACCCCTGGATCCAAAATGGCACCCACAGACGCACTCTCCAGGAAAGACAATATAGACACATCCAAAGACAACCAAGCCATCATACTACTATCCAATCACCTATTCATCAGAAAGCTCGACCTAGAATTGGCAAAGAAAATAGAAACCTCTTCCAGCAAAGATCCACTAGTCCTCAAAGCACTACAGGCAATTGAAGAAGAAACCTCCCTGTTTAAAAGAGCATTACCCACAGACTGGACATATTTCAATAATTAACTCTTTTACAAGGAATGCTTATATGTACCCCTGACTTAAAAAACCCCCTACTAAAAGAACTTCACTCCTTCCTGATTGGAGGACATGAAGGGGTTCTCAGAACCATCGCTCACACTCAATGAGATTACTGGTGGATAGAAATGACTTTATTCATTAGGAAATATGTTACCGGATGCACCATTTGTCAAGCTTACAAGACAAACATGCACCCAAGTATACTTGCACTATCTCCTATCCCATCCAAAGCAACATGCCCTTTTCAACAAATCTCGATTGACCTTATCACTGACCTTCCCCCAAGCGATGGAGCTAATTCTATTTTGGTTGTGGTTGACCATGGCCTTATGAAGGGGGTAATTTTCCTAAAAACCAACAAAATGGCAACTGCTGCCAACATAGCAACCCTCTTCTTCAATAACATATTCCCCTGCTTTGGACTACACGACTCTTGCATATCAGACCGAGACCCACAGTTTGCCTCAGCATTCGTACGAGAACTGGCCCAACTATTGAAATATGACCTAAAGCTGTCCACCACATTCCATCCACAAACCAACAGGGAAACCGAAAGAGTAAACCAAGAACTAGAAATATACCTAAGAATATTCTGCTGAAAAGATATATCCAAATGGGCCCAATTCCTCCCTATCACCAAATTCTCCCACAATTCCACTGTACATTCTGCAACCAGACAAACCCCATTCTACCTAATGTATGGATATGAACCAAGAAGCTACCCTAAAATTGGAAAAATGTTCATTCCACACCTCAAAAACAGACTGAAAGACATAGAAGAAGTACGAAAAGAAGCATTAGCCACCCACAAAATCACACAAAGAATAATGAAAGAAAGAATAAAGACCAACTTTAAATCATGGAAGATAGGAGATAAAGTATGGCTAGAAGGAAGAAACTTATGAACCCACTACAAATCCAGAAAATTCACCCCAAAAAGGGAAGGACCATTCGAGATCACTCAGGTACTATTCCCCATCACATACAGATTAAAACTACTGAAACAGTGGAAGATCCATGATGTTTTCCATGCCACATTACTATCCCCATATAAACAAACAAAAAAACAAAGCCCCAGCTTTGCCAAACCCCCTCCGATCAAGATAGATGGAGAAAAGAAATTTGAAATTGAAAAAATCATCTCACACTGAGGAAGCAGAAACCGAAGACAGTATCTGGTGGTGTGGAAAGGATATGCCACCTCCAAAAATATGTGGAAACCAGAGTGGAACATGGGTAATGTACAAACCACCCTAAAAGCATATAAAGCCAGACACAATCTAAGCTGAAAGAACCCATCAGCCCCACCAAGCTGATTCCACTCCAAACATTCACCATGCCTTTCACTCTTGCACCCACTGTTCTCAACAAGAAGCTCCCCATTCAAGTCCAGTGCCTTCCCCAAAATGTCCAAAGAATGCTCTACGGAGTAGTAATTGGGAATGCCATCGCCTGCTATGCCATGGAACGTGACCCATGGTACACTAAAAACCATCACCTCATTGAAGGCATTGAGCTGTACAGAACTTTCAAAACATTATCCCTTATCCACACACTCTGCTGCCCACAGGGACTCCCTGCCCCGTATGACAACGCCATGACCTGTGCCCTAGCAGACACCAAAAGGAGAGTCCTCAACCCCCTCCACAACAACGAATTCTTTGGGGTAATCAATAACTTACTTCCTGAAATCCTCTCTCTGTTCCTCCTCCCCATCCTTGTGTCTCTATCTGCTGGCAAACGAGATGACTACTTCAGGAAGACTGGGTTCTTCAATGAAGACTTCAATGAGGCAATGAGGAAGATGTGGAGAAACAGAGACGGTGGCGAAAGAATACCCATTAGAGAGGTAGAAGAAGGGAAGGTAAACAAAGAAGACAAAACCACCACTGTGGTAAACAGCTCCAGGGAAGGGACTCCACTGTCCTTTCGCAGCATACCACCACCTCAGGTTGCTTGGAGGACAGAACCACTCAGGGGACAACCCAAGAGGGTTCAACAAGAAAATGCAGGAGTACTCTCCCCAGATTCCTTCATTACATCCACCATTAGAGGAAGAAGAACCCAACTGTACATCTACCAGGCAAGCCCTCCAAGAGGTACAACACCTAATAGGAAATACCACCCCCAAACACCCTCACCACCATATATATGACCCCTCACTCCTCCACCTCGATGTGCTACTGCTCCCACACAACTTGTTGCAATCAATGACCCAGGAGCAATGACAAGTATACAATGATTTGGTCCTATTGAAAAACTTTGCTTCACCTGCAACCAGCCGGGCCACTTTAGGGTTGAATGCTTGCATTACACATGCCCTCACTGCAAGAAGAGTGCTCCAGGCCACCCTCAAAAATTCTGTCTGGAGGTACAATGTCCTATATGCCACTCACTGGGACATTCTAGAATCGAGTGCCCCCTACATTGAGCCAGATATGACTCTGACTCTGACCTGGAAGTTTATGTATGGAACGAGGGCAACTGTTCAGATGGAGGGGGATATGACATTTAGAGGGGAAATGCAAGGAAAGATTACTGAAGCGGTGCTTTAGATGTACGAAGGGGGTAATATTATGGAATGGTATGCTCTATGGTTTGAATATGATACTTTAATTCCTTCTTCTCCAGAGTATCAGCTTCTTGGAAGTGAGGATGCTCTAGTTTTTGGCATTGTTTCTATGGGACAACTCATTGAGAAGACCCTTTACACCTACCTTGACAATCCCATAATACCCTTTATGTTAGGAGACTATGTGCAATCCCTGAGTTACTAGGGGATAGCCTCTTTTCATTTCTGTATGTACAATCCACCTCGAGGTCTTACATTGAACCTTCCCGCCTCAAGGTTACCTTATGTTTTTCATCTCCAGCCTTGACTTATTCCACAGCAAGCACAGCCCAACCTTGAGGCAGCCTCATGGCTTGGTCCGTGCTTGCTCTTCAGTAATATAAAAGATACCCACTTGTACTCAATGCTATAGCTAGTTCTACACAATCATACCAAATAACAAGTGAACTAGTGAACAACACTAAGGAAAAACAAGTGCCTTTAAAAGAAAGCTCCAAGTATCAAGCTCAAGTGTTTGCCTGCAACTTGGCTTAATGTTAACAATATTCACCTCTAAATCAACCCTCTGCATGCCAGATTACTTCCACCCCTTTGCCATTACAACTGATGTGTCAAAGTCCAGTCCTTCAGTGCAAGTCCAAGAGGTCTGGAGTTAGCATATACAGAGAAAAGGTTACAGTAAGGACTTGGTGCAGGACTTGTATGTCGCACCCTTGCAAAGACTTGTGTCCTTGATTTCGGAGGTTGGAAGTTCAGAGGTGAGAGAGAAGGTAAGAGAGATGGAAGTAGGAAGACTAAGCACAAGAGGATAAGACTTAAGTTGATATTCATACTGAAGTACATCTCGGAGTTCATAGGACTTTATATACTAGAGTACATATTGGAGTTTGGAATAAGGAATGGAGATGATTAGGAATGCAATACAGAGAGACTGAGTAATCAATAGAATATCAGAGTTCGGAGGTAAGAAAGTGCTGGAGGGCGATACACTAGAGCATGTAGTGTTACAAATAATAGGCTAAGATAAAAGGGATTGAGGTGGAGGCAGTGACAGAGGTATGGTTTGGAGATGTCAACTCCGGATACTTAATCACATGCAAATTACCTTGTCCCAGAGCAGTGCTCGACCTAATTTGGAATAGATTATAGTTTGGGTGATGCTCAGGATGTGATAAGGAGGTCTCGTGTGAGAAAGTAACTTGTATGGAGTTGAAGTGTGGACATCACCGGAATTGTATGGAGTTGCCTTAGAGGCTCTGGCATGGATATGACATGATGCCTTCAATCATGTGTCTGGAGCAGTACTCCTCCAGACCAACACAAATGAAGAATGGCACCCATGCACCTACATTTTCCAAACCTTCAGATCAGCCAAACAGAACTATGACATCTATGACTGAGAACTCCTTGCTATCATAAGGGAACTCTCTGCATGGCAACACTACCTCCTTTGATCTAAGAACCCATCCAAGTTTTTACTGACCACAAGAACCTCACCTACTTCCATCAACCCCAGAAACTCAACCACTGACAAACTAGATGGCTACTCAACCTATTAGAATACAACCTTAGATTCACTCATGTCCTCAAATGAAATCTTTGTCCCTCCAATGCCCTTTTTCATCATCCTGACCACATTCCTCCTGCCAACAAAGACAACAAAGACACCATCCTGCTTCTTCCAGAAATGTTCATCAACCTCATTGATGTGGAACTCACCACCAAGATTGCCAAATTCTCTGACAACGACCTGCTTATTCTCCACATCCTACAGAACCTCTCTAGAGAAATCCCTGGGAAACTCCACAATTCCCTCTCTGAGTGGACATACAATGGAGGAATCCTTACCTTCCAAGGTTGCATTTACATCTCCAAACAAGGAGACCTCCAGAGATCTATAGTCCAAAAATACCATGATCACCCCACCGCTAAACACCCTGGCAACCTGAAAATATGACAACTTGTAGCATCAGAATTCTGGTGGTCAGGACTCGCCTCTTTCATTCAAAAATATGTTGAAGGATGTGCTTGCCAATAGAACAAAACCAACACTCATCTGACACACCCTCCCCTCTTCCTGATCAAATTCCACTCAATATGCCCCTTCCAACAGATCTCCTATGATCTCATCACTGATCTTCCCCTCTCTGATGGCTTTGACTCCCTATTGGTTGTGGTTGACCATGGGCTTACTAATGGAGTGATCCTATGCCTTACCAACAAAACCATCAATGCTGCTGAAATCACCACCCTCTTTTCAACAAAGTCTTCAAATGATTTGGACTGTATGACAAAATCATTTCTGATAAAGGATCATAGTTTGTATTCTCCCTTGCCAAAGAACTCAGCAAACTACTAAACTATGAATTGACCCTATCCACTGTATACCATCCACAAACTAATGAAGAAACCAAAAAGGTCAACCAAGAGATTGAGACCTATCTCCAAATCTTCTGTGGTTCTAACCCCACCTCCTGGTCACAATATGTCATCCTGGCTGAATTCACACACAACCACCACCCTCACTCTGTAATCAACCAATCTCCATTTTACCTCATGATGGGCTATAAATCCCATGCCCTATCCATAATTATCTCTGAGACTCCTATCCCCACAGTAGAATTTTGCCTTAAAGTCTTTCCCTTGTCAAAGATGAAGCTCTCATAGCCCACAAGCTTGCTAGACAAGCCATGAAAGCCTGAAACTTTAGAGCATTTAAATCCTTCTCCAAAGAAGACAAAGTTTGGCTTGAGGCCAGAAATCTCAAATGATCCACCAATTCAAAGTTTGCCCCCAAAAGGAAAGGATCCTTCACTATCACCACCATCCTTTCCCCTATTACTTACAAACTCTGACTTTCCTCAATGTGGTGCATCCACAACATGTTCCATGCTTTCCTATTATTGTCCTATTGCAAAAACAATGTACATGGATGGAACTTCCTCCAACCACCACCTGACCTTATCAATGATGAAGAACATTATGAAATTGAAAAGATCATATGATACCATGGACCTTCAATGGCACACCACTATCTGATCTGATGAAAAGGATACTTTGTTGAAGAGGACTCTTGGCTCTCCAAAACAGAACTCCACTCAGCTAAAACCATCCTCCTGAACTATAAGAAGGCTCACCCAAAAGCCTTCTCTTTTTATGCCCTTCATATTCCACTTTAACTTCACCCAAAAAGAAGACTGGAAAAATGTCCTCACTTGCTGAAGATATGAACTCAAACCCCACCACCAATACATACACTCCCACTTCTGCTTCCCTACTCTTCCTTGAACACTGGCCATCTCCTCTGCTGCTGACTCTGCCCCCTTGTCCACCTCCAATGTATATTCCAACCAGGATGATGAACCCCTTGCTGAATTCCATGTTTGCTACTGGACCTCCTGCCTCCACTGCCACCACCTCAGCCACAATAAGCCCCACTGCAGATGATACACCTGTCCCAAATGCAATTGTATCACCCCTGGACACACTCTAGAAAATTGCATCTGGGGCTATCATACCTTGAAGAGGCAGGAACTTCACACCAGTTGGAGCTCTTTGGACTCCTCCAACAAGGATAGATGTTCCCCCTACCTACAAGAAAGGCCACAAGGCCTTCAAGTCAAATTCAGCCAAGGAACCTCTCCCCATCCACAGCCATCTATGTCCCCCCATTCTGTCCTATTCCCACTTTCCACCTTTGGTCCCCTCCTATTTCCTCCAAAAAGATTGACATGACTGGAGTCTCTCTCTCATCCAAATCCCAGATCATCGCCTTCATCCTGTCCTAACCTATGTCACCATCTCCAGAATCTGAGAACAACCTCTATGATCCCAAACTGCCTTTATCCACTCTACATTTTGGAACTTCCTGTCCCGAATCTTTTTCTACCATCCTCACCTGCCTAGCCACTGCCATCACTCTCCAAAACCTTGTCAGTTCTCCTCTCCCATCACAAGAGGAAACTCTGCTAAATCAACAGTATGACAAGAAGAAAATTTCCCTTTTTGAGGAACTTGGCTATCCTACAGACCCCATCTATCATCCCACCAGTTATCCAACCTGGGAATCTCTATGTATGTGGATAGATATCAAACAAGAACAGCCCAACTCTATCATGGACTATGAACTCTATGACCACAGACTGAGGAATTAGTAGATCAAAGCTCATGGATCTTCAAGGATAATTGGGGGATAATGTTACAATTTCTTCTCTTTCTGTTTCTACAAACCCATGACCATGCACCTTTCTTTCCTTTTCTTTGAACCTTCTTTCTCTTTGTGATGACTCATTCTCCCTACTCATTATTGGCTGATTACTCATCCCTTCCTTGTTACTACCAGCTGATTATTCATCTCTTCCTCATCACTACTGGCCAATTACCCACTTGCTTTATCATTGTTTATCTTCTTCCATTGACTCATACTTGTTCTTTCTTCTTCCATAGCCTTCCACTTACTTACCAATATGAAATACCCCAACAGTATATAAACCCAGCAGAACTACCAATGTTCCTTAGCTAGTTCTTTCTTAGGAATACACCTGGTTCTCCCATTGAACCTAGTGGCTAGCCCAATCTCAGTCACCCTCTCAGAATCACTTTAGTCTCTCTAGTTTCTCACTTTCCTTCTCTTTGCTAGAAGGTTGATAGCTTCCCAGAATCCTTGAACCTCAGTATGACATATCATTGTTGCCTCCCTTCTCTTTACTAGAAGGTCAACATCCCTTAGTTCTATAGAACTCTCCAGGCCCACCTAAGGCTATGCTTGTTCCTACCCAGGCCAAGCATAACAAGCATGGTCCATACATTGCTCAAGTTCCATTCCAGTTTCCATGTATTTTTGGCAGTGGAGTATTCTTTTTACACCACTAGGTATTGTCTCCT
>JBBPTE010000271.1:0-24816 GCA_038093935.1 Tylopilus cf. pallidocervicolor | reverse complement strand
ACACCAGGAGAACTAGACTGAGGACTCAGCCTCGCTAGTCTCTGGTTTATATATTAACGGTGTGTGGCTATGCTACTACCAGAGCGGCGTGTCTAAGGTGAGTCCGTATGTCTAGACTAGCCAATAGCGTATAGAACTCGGGATGCGTCAGTGTCTGAGTAAGCGTGTGAGTCATGCTGACAGAGCCATGACTGCAGAGTGACTAAATGCGCATTGCCAACCCAACGAGGCAGTGCGGTGATTAAATAAGAAGGAGCAGAAATTAAATAGAAGTACACAGCCTAGCTGTGGCAGAATGGAAGGGAAGCCATCAAGGCTGTGAAGCGGAAATGAAAAAGGTGGCTGAGATCTCCGTATCCTAGATCTAAGATCTGGATTGGGAGAGAGTCCCTGTGCCAGACGGAACCTAGTGATCCTGAGTCCCGGTGGGAGACTGCGGGTCCTTCCGTGCACTCTTGTGCTGGGTCTGCGAAGTAAAAGATAAGAAAATATCATTAAGTCTATGTTGTGTTATAGTCCGTTTGCAACACTACCCCCCTTCTAGTGGTCAGCTTCCAGATGACTGTGGGAGAGTGTAGAGCATATAAAGGCATGCATTTTTGGTGTGGTGAGGTAGAAACAGTATGTCGTCAATCCTCATCATCATCACCATTGTTGCCGTTCTCACTTGGGTCCTTGTCGTGACTGTGATGGGGTTATCCATGTACCTGTCATGGATGGGTACTGCGGTTCAGGTGCCTCTGGCACTTGACTTGCATTTGTATAGGTGGCCCATTTTAGTTCGTTTTATGGTTTACTAAGGGTTGTTGTAGTTGGACGTCATGTGGTGTCTTATGCGGCATATAACCCTAGTTGGATGACCATAGATGATGGGCAAATAATGTATGGATATGAGATGGAAGGCCGGTTCCAAGATAGGTTAAGGGCACGGATGGAGACAAGTCAGGAAGGGGGTCCAGCATTAGATTCTGCTAATGCTGTGGGTGGGTGGGGAGTCTAGAGTATCTAGGCGGTTGTAAGGTACTTCCTGGAGGAATCTGTTTTTGTTGATAGGGTTGTGGGTAGGTTTGAATAAAAATAGAAAGTCTGCGGGATCGATGGAGAGGGATCGGGGGGCGGCGGGATGGGATCTATGAAATTCGGCAATCAATGCCTTTGCATGTGTGAGGTTTCCCATGGGTTCCCACGTTCTATCAGTGTCATCATATCCCTTCCAGTGGATTAAATATTCTAGTCGTTTCCTCTTGTAGCGTGAGTTGATGATGAAGTCAACTTCCCACTCGTTATCTCTGTCTTCCATGACTAGCATGGGTCCCGGTCAGTGTGTGTGTTGGCCTTCTAGGCGTTCTCTATAAGGTTTGATCTGGGAGACGTTGATCGTGGGGTGTATGCACATAGTTCGGGGTAGTCATAATGTTACTGCATTGGGGCCGGCCAGTGCCGTGATGGTGTATGGGCCGAGCCACCTTTTGGTTAGTTTCTTGCTCGCCCTTGTTAGTTTAAGATTCGCCGTGCTGAGCCAAACTTGTTGGCCGACGGTGTAAGCCAGTGCGTCAGACTGGTGTCTATCTGCTTGATGTTTCATGCGTTCCTGCGCATGGACAATGTTCTGCTTCACCTCGGCAAGAAGCATGAGGAAATCATCAGCGGTGGGTGCTTTGCTTTGTGTGGCTGATGGGGTGGAGGGTCCTGCCCAAATGGGGTAAGGGTGTGTCACCTCAAAGGGTGATCGTTTCGTGGCGGAGTGCTTCTTGTTGTTGATGGAGAACTGGGCGATTGAGAGCCAATCAGGCCAATCGCTCTGTCGGTCAAAGCAATAAATACGTAAGAATTTGCCAACTTCCTTGTTAACAATCTTGGATTGTCCATCGGTCTAGGGATAGAAGGAAGTGGATAATTTAGTTTCTATTCCGAGCCTGCGGTTTACTTCTTTCATGACTTCAGATGTGAATTGTGGACCGCGATCCGAAGTGATTGATTTGGGGAGGCCATGGTGTTTCCACACATGGTCCATAAATAGTTTGGCAGTTTCTATAGCGGAGATTGCCTTAGTGCAAGGGATCAGTTCTATTTCTTTGCTAAATTGGTCTACCACCGTCAAGATGGTGTCGTAACCCTGGGAGGGAGGTAGGTCAGTGATGAAATCGGCAGTGATATGTTCCCAGGATCCGTCAGGGACCAGAAGCAGTTGAAGGAGCCCACTAGGGGCCTGATTCATACCCTTGTGTCTTTGGCATGTGTTGCATCAAGCGACGTACTCCTTGACCATTGAGGTCATTCCTGGCCATCAATAGCTGTGTTGCAGCAATTCTAAAGTTTTGTCGTGGCCCGGGTGTCCTGCAACCAGGGAGTCATGGCATGTATGGATGATTTGCATCTGTAATAAGTTAGAGTTTGGGACGTATAGTTGGCCATTAGGGTCGGATAGACAGCCGTCTTGTTCTTCTTTAATGTTATAGTGTTTCGCAAGTTATTGTATGTCTTTCTCGGAGATTTTGCACGTTTCTAAGAATATTTTATGTCGTAATTGTGCCCCTTCATCGGTGATCAAGACCGTGGTTGATCTAACCATCTCCGGGGAAATGACGCATACCTGCCGAACTACTATTTGTTCAGAGGAGATGACGGTTACCCCTTTATTGTCATCTTCTATTCCGATCGCGTGATCCTCTCGTCTAGAGAGGGCATCGGCTTTTGCCATAGAAGCCCCTGGTTTATGTACCCAGTGGGCATTGAATCTAGATAAATACTGCGTCCAGCGTGCTTGTCTCCTGTTGAGATCTTGTCTGATCATGAACCATTGGAGGTTTGCATGGTCGTTCCAGATCTCAAAGGGATGTCTAGCTCCTTCCAGGTAGTGGCGCCATTGTTCTAGTGCCTGGATGACCCCTAACATTTCTTTATTGGCGATGGGGTAATTTCATTCCTGGTCGGACATTGAGTGGCTGCTGTAAGCCACTGGGTGCCACTTGTCTTCTTTTAGTATTGAGAGCACTGCTCCCGTTGCATAGTCCGAGGAGTCACTTTCTAGACAGAACTGGCAGTCTATATTCAGGTATGCCAGGACGGGTGTGGTGGTAAAGCAGTTTTTGAGCATGTCAAACACTTCCTGTTGGGTTGTTCCCCATATGAAAGGGGTGTCCTTCTTCGTCAGGTCGTTCAGTGGTCTAGCCACTTTTGAGTAGTCTTTAATAAACCTTCAGTAGAAGTTTGCTAAACCCATGAAGGAACGGACTCCGCGGAGGTTCTTTGGTGTGGGCCAGTCCAGTATAGCTTTCACCTTTTCATTGTCCATTTTGATTCCGTCTTTTCCCACTATCATGCCTAGAAAATCTACTTCTGAGGCATGGAAAGTGCATTTCTCGGGTTTGACAAATAGATCGTTTTCTTTGAGCCTGCGAAGAACTTCGAGCACTATACGGTCATGCTCGGTGCGGTCATCCGTTTTGGTGAAGATCATTAGATCGTCGATGTAGACGATCACTACATTGTCCATGTCAGCGAAGATTTCGTTCATCATTGCTTGGAAGGTGGCTGGGGAATTGCATAACCCGAAGTACATTACTAAGGGTTCGAATGCGCCCTTAAAGCAGATGAAAGCGGCTTTCCACTCATCTCCTTCCTTGATTCGGACGTTGTTGTATCCCCACCAGAGATCCATTTTGGTGAATAATTTAGCCCCATTTAGCTTATCTACGAGTTGTGAAATGAGGGGAAGGGGGTAATTATTTTTGATGGTGTGCTTGTTTAGGTATCTGTAATCTTGCACCATGTGTTTCTTCCTGTCTTTCTTTGGAACGAAGAACACCGGCGAGGTTTGAGGCAATTTAGAGGGCCGTATGTACCCCTTTGCTAGTTGATCGTCCAGGAATGCCTTAACCTCTTCTTGTTCCGTTACCGAGAGGGGAATGAGTCATCCCTTTTTCGGTGTAAAAGATTCTTTTAGTTCTATTGCATGGTCCCACGGTTTCCTGGTGGGCATTCTTTCAGATTCCTTTTTTGAGAACCGTCCATAGTATTTTTTGTATTCCTCGGGAACTAGCTCTTTGAGGGTTTTCTCTTTTGGTTTCTCTGTTTGTGCTTCTAGCGCTCTAATCGTGGCATGTACTTGATACTGCAAGTCTTCCTCTTCCTTTTCCAGGATTCGGAGGAATACGGGCTTATCCTGTAAGCGGTGGCAGTGGCGTGGACATCTCGTCATTTTCACAGTTCCCTTTGTCCAATCTATTTCTGGATTATGTCTTTTCAGCCATTCATATCCTAAGACGAAGGCGTTCTTTCCGAGATCAGTGACTTCGGCTGTGACCTTCTCGCAATGTCCTTGATATTCCATGACCAATTCCGCCACATGGGTAATACTCCCTGCAGAGTTCTTTGTGCCGTCCACGTTGTAAACAGGAATATCGTGTCGGAGTTTAAATTGAGGGAGGTTGGCGCGTTGCACCCAGGTTTGGTCTATAAGTATAGTGTTCACTCCACTGTCTAGTAGAGCTTCCGTTTTGGTATATTTTCCTTCAGACCGTTGGTCAAAGGGTGCTATGCGGATTGATAGAAGGATCTCTCGATCCTGGTGGAGTGTTCAAACAAAGATGTCATCGGGAGGGAGATCTTCGTTCGGCACGTTCGTGGTAGTAGAAGGGGAATTAAGCACTGGTTTTTCGTCCCGGCCGGGCTTCTCAGAAGACCCCCCTGACAGCTGATTGTAATGAAATAAGTTAGTGGAGGTACATATTGTGGGAGAAAATTGTTCAGAGGTGTCGCTTTCGGAAGTGTCCGGCTCTGTACATTCATCAATGGTAAGAAGAGAAAATCGGTTAGTAGATTCTTTTTGTAGGTTTTTTTGTACGTATTTCAAGGATAAAGAAGCAGGAGGAAATAAAACCGTTTCTTTATACATACCGGTGCCTGTTCCAGTCCCGATCTGGTTCAGGCACTTCCTTTTCCCAATTTGGCCACCAGGGCCTCGTAGTCGCGGAATCATGCCCATACGTTTTTGAAGTCAAGGCCTTGGATTGAGGCCATGAAATCTTGTTGTTTCCCCTTTTCCTCTCTTGGAGGAGGGGTGGCGTTGGAACTTGTGCGGCTCCTTGGAATGGCACGCACGTTCGCTTGTGGGGTGAGTTTTTCGTCTTCCCAGGACGTTGCTCCTTCGTCGGTGGAGCAGGCTTGTCTTGTTGGTGCCAATTTGCATCCTTTTTGGTGTCTTTTGTTGGCCCTAATGGTGAACCGACATTTGGGGCATCGCGGGTATTTTGGTTCTTTACATTCGTGGGAAAGGTGCCCTGTCTTCCCACAGTTGTAGCATAGTGTTCCGCTCTGCGCAGCATCTATTTCCATTGCATTTGGGTCTTGTCCTTTGTTTTGGAACCTTGTGTTGGTGGAGGCGGTTCCTTTCGTTATTAGTCTTAATAAATCTGCCCTTTCCCCTTGCTTCCATAGGTGGGCGATGAATAGGTCTAATGACGCCGGATATCCAGTCGTCATCATGTATCTCGTGGTGATCTTTGGATCTGCTGCTTTAAAGAGCAGATCTATGCACTGCTTCTCGGAGAGCTGTGCTGTCAATTGGTGCATTTGGAACTTTGTTAGGAACGATGCCATATTGGAGTTCCCTTGTTTTAGCGACAAAAGCTGTTGCTTATGCCACTCTTTGTCGTTGGCGGGGCGGAAATGAAGTGCGAGATCTCTTTCGAGTTCTTGCCAGGTTGGCCATCCGTGTGTAGGTACTGCCCCTATGATGGATCGGGCTAGGATACCCGCTTGCCCTCCCTTTAGGCATCCGATTACTGCTCGAACACCTGCTTCTCCTGCCAAGGCGATGGGGTTCTCTTCCTTCCACATTGTCACCTTGGTCCACCATTCGTCAAACTTTCATCCCCTTGTTCCATCATACTCTCCAGGGTCGGGGACTACCTTGGAGAATTTTGGTGTGGCGGGGGCTCCTGGTACCACTGGTACTGGCCCTCCTTGTGCTTGTGCTTGAAATACAGCCAGCGCATTTTGTTGGTTTGTAAGCAGCTGTTGCTGCTGTCCTAGTAAATTGATTGCAGCGTTTAACTGCGCTTGCATCGTGTTAAAGGCTTGGAGTTGAGCTTCAAGCCATGCTTGTAGATTGGCAGCGAAATGTCCTTGTTCTTGAGTGCCATCATTAATGAATCCAGCAATTGCTTCTTGGAGTTGTTGCAGGAGGGCGTTCTGGGCCATTTCGTATCCTTAGAAGAAAAATCGATGTATATTTTTAGAAAAACTTCTTATAGTTTATCCTCGGTTGGTCCCATAACCTTTTTATACTACTTGGGACATGGTATCCCGGTACTCCACCGAACCCGATTCAGTATGCTTTTCTTTCGTACACGTGATGCTGTCTTTTCCTAGGCCCAGGCGGGGGAGGCGAAGGGCTCTCTGACAAGGGCGTGAGCGGTGAAAGAGGCTCCTCTGGAGAGGGTGATCTGCTCCTCTTGGCGGCGTGGGTGGGGAAGGTGGCGTGGCGTTCTTCTGATGAATAGCAGAGGAGGGGTGGGGATTCTTCTTGCTTGGGGGCGGGGCTGTGGTTTTCTGAGATCTCTCCTTCCTCTAATTCGTTGAAGAGGTTGGGGTAATTCTCTCTCGTAAGTGGTGGTGGCCCGGGGTGGAGAAAAGGTGGCGGTGACCCTTCTGGTGTGAAATCGTTGGGATCGGGGGTGATCTCTCTCTCAGTGAGTTGTCAGGCTAACTCTCGCTCTAAGCTGTCGCGGATGTCCGACGACATTCATGCTGATGGGTGCTCGTTCTCTTGAGCCCCTTCTGAATGCTCTGATAATCCTCTCGACGGCTTTCCACACTCTATTCCCAATGCTTCTCCTGCTACCGGATGCTCTTCTTTGACGTGAACAGGTTGGGCTAAGAAGGTGGTGATACGGAGGGCGTACTCTTCAAAGTCCTTGGCGGTAGAAGGCAGAGTCCTGTGGAAGCGAATTGGCACTTATGTCCGCTTGACGGTTAGCGACTGTACTCGATGCCTATACTCGTTCATGTAAAAACAACACACTCGTGTGAATGCGAAGGCGAGGGAAGTATGGTCAGTCTAGTTCTAATGAAACAACCTAAAACCTTGAAACTATGTTGAAGACTTCGGTCACCTGTAGGACTTGGACTAGTGGTGAGAGTATAGCGATGGTGCTGCTAGACACTAGGTTCTAGGGAATACACCAGGAGAACTAGACTGAGGACTCAGCCTCGCTAGTCTCTGGTTTATATATTAACGGTGTGTGGCTATGCTACTACCAGAGCGGCGTGTCTAAGGTGAGTCTGTATGTCTAGACTAGCCAATAGCATATAGAACTCGGGATGCGTCAGTGTCTGAGTAAGCGTGTGAGTCATGCTGACAGAGCCATGACTGCGGAGTGACTAAATGCACATTGCCAACCCAATGAGGCAGTGCAGTGATTAAATAAGGAGTGGAAATTAAATAGAAGTACACAGCCTAGCTGTGGCAGAATGGAAGGGAAGCCATCAAGGCTGTGAAGCGGAAATGAAAAAAGTGGCTGAGATCTCCGTATCCTAGATCTAAGATCCGGATCAGGCAAGAGTCCCTGTGCCAGATGGAACCTAGTGATCCCGAGTCCCAGTGGGAGACTGCGGGTCCTTCTGTGCACTCTTGTGCCAGGTCTGCGAAGTAAAAGATAAGAAAATATCGTTAAGTCTATGTTGTGTTATAGTCCGTTTGCAACACCCGACATCTCTTGGGCAAACTTCAAAAAGAACTTCCTTGCAACATTCTACCCCTATGATGTCCAACAAGAGGCAAGAGAAACTTTGGAAACCCTTAAACAAAACACTAGAGATGAAGAAAGCAGATTCAAAAACTATATCTCCACATTCCAGTTGGTATTTGCCAAATATGGAAGAAAACCAGATGATGCAGCAGTCATCAACCAGTTTGCCAAAGGGCTAGACCCAGAATTGGCCACCATGGTCCTCTCACAGAAAGACATCCCCATGACCCTTTCAGAATAGATCAAACAAGCAAGCAAGTTCCATATCCAGTAGAGAAGGATTCAAAACATCCTAGGCAAAGGGAAGAAAACCAGACCCTATTGGACAGATCATCCAATGTCCAGGAAAGACCCTAATCCCATGGATATAGACATGGTCTGCTTATTACTGATTAAAAAGGCAGACCATATCAAGAAAAACCTCTGTTTCATCTGTTACAAAGAAGGATGCAGCACAAGGAACCACAAAGGAAATAGGGGAAGAGGAGGATACCAAGGAAGAGGAAGAGGAGGAGGACATCAACACATCAGGGTGGTAAACACACCAGGATCCTCAAACCCTTCACCATACATCCAGAAGGAAAAGAACGAATTAACACAATACCTGGATGGACTAAAAGGAAAGAATGTCAACAAAGACAAAATATTAAGAGTGCTCAAGACATGCTTCGATGAGGAAGCACAAGAGGAAGAAGAAACCCACAAAGTTGCAGTAGTTTGAATTAAAAGAAATGCTGATGAGGATGTTTAGGAAAGAGGGATGCCTCAACATCTACCCCTCTTAGAGTAAGGACAATAAATAATGTAACAGCTTGTCAAATTCAAATCCCCATCTGGAAACTCCCAAAGTGTTGAAACAGTAGCCCTGATCGACAGTGGAGCTACAGGAAACTTCATAGACTGTGACCTAGCAAGAAAACAAGGATATCTGCTGAAGGAACTTGAACAACACCTAAAAGCACAAAATGTGGACAAAACCAATAACCAAGGAGGCACAATCAAATATAAAGCCAAAATAAAAATGACTATTGGAGAAAACACATCCACTCAAGAATTCCTCATACTCAATTGTGGAATAGAAAACGTCATCTTAGGAATGCCCTGGTTATAAAGTGAAAACCCCACCATAGATTGGAAGAAGGGAAGGATCACTATGAACAAGAACTCCCCTGTTGAAATGGAGGAACAAAGATACCTCATCAGATATCTAGGAATTGACCAAGAAAAGAAGACCTTACACCAGTGGAATAAACAATATGATCCACACTACGAACTAACATACAAGATCACAATCACCACCCAAGCCACACAAAAAGAACCCCAAAAAGAACTACCAATTCCTAAAGAATTCAGAAAATATGAGAAAGTGTTCAGGAAACTGCCAAAAGAAGAATTACTGCCAGAAAGACCATTTGATCATGAAATCAAATTTAAACTGGACTTTATTCCTCAAGTAGCCAAAGTCTATCCACTAAACCTTAAGGAACAAGAAGCCTGCAAAGACTTCATTAGGAATAACCTGGAAGAAGGAAAAATAGTACCATCAAAATCTCCACAAGCATCCCTGTTTTTCTTTATAGCAAAGAAAGATGGCATGCTTCGCCCATGTCAAGACTACAGATATGTCAATGCCCACACTGTAAAGAATGCATACCCTTTACTCCTAATCTCCGAACTGATCAACAAATTGAAGAATGCTAAATACTTCACCAAATTTGATATCAGATGGGGGTACAACAACATAAGGATCAAACTGGAAGACTGATGGAAAGCAGCCTTCATTACCCCTGAAGGACTATTCAAACCAACAGTCATGTTCTTTGGACAATGCAACTCACTGGCAACATTCCAGGCATTCATGAACCATATCTTTGCTGACTACCTTGCACAAGGATGGTTAATCATCTACATGGACGACATAATGATAGCATCTGACAAACTACCAATCCACCATGAATGAACAAAGAAAGTCCTACAAAGACTACTAGACCACGGACTCTACTTAAAACCTTCAAAATGTGTCTTTGACACACAAGAAGTAGAATACCTAGGAATGATCATCTCCCCAAGACAGGTAAAAATGAATCCCAGCAAACTTAAAGCCATTGAAGAGTGGAAACCACCCACATCAGTAAAAGAAATCAGATCCTTCATTGGATTCTGCAACTATTACAGAAAATTCATCCCAAACTTTTCCCTAACCATGAAACCATTACACGAACTAACAAAGAAAGGAAATACTTGGGAATGGACCCCTGAATGTCAACTGGCCTTTGAAACACTGAAACATGCATTCACATAATACCCAGTACTAGCAATGCCAGATGTACAGAAACCCTTCACAATCATGACAGATGCCTCCCTCACCACTACAGGAGGAATATTAATGCAAGAAAACATCAATGGAGAATTACAACCTTGCGTCTACCTCTCCAAAACACTGGGAGATGCAGAAAGGAACTATGACATTTATGATAGGGAACTACTTGCAGTAATCCATGTGCTAGAAGAATGGCGGCACTACCTACAAGGAACAGCCTTCCCAGTAACAGTCCTAACCGACCATAAAAACCTCACATATTTCAAAGAACCTAGGAAGCTTTCGCAAAGACAAGCAAGATGGCAACTCTTTCTTCAAGACTTTGACCTCATCTTCATCCACACCCCTGGATCCAAAATGGCATCTGCAGATGCACTCTCCAGGAAAGACAATATAGACACATCCAAAGACAACCAAGCCATCACACTACTACCCAATCACCTATTTGTCAGAAATGTTACAATTCCTTGATTTTCTTCTTCTCACTGTACTGAGACTGTGTCTCTCTTTTTCCTCACATGGACAATCTTTCTCTTCATGATGACTCACCCTTACTCCATCATTGCTTACTTTCCTCCATGACTCATACTTTCCTCAATTCATCATTATTGGCCAATTACCTCATCACCTCTTAGTCATTACCAGCCAATTACTCATTTTCTTATTGTCACCATCAGCTGATTACCTCATCACCTCTTAGTCGTTACTGGCTGATTACTCATTTCCTCTTCATCACCATCAGCTGATTACCTCATCACCTCTTAGTCATTACCAGCCAATTACCCACTTGCCTTGTCATTGTTTACCTCCTTTTGCTGACTCATGCCTATTCTTTGACCTTCCATAGTTTTCTTCTTGATTACCAATACTGGATACCCCAACAGTATATAAACCTCGCAGAACTACCAATGTTCCTTAGCTGGTTCTTCCTTAGGAATACACCTGGTTCTCCCATTGAACTTGGTGGCTGGCTCCTTTAGTCACCTCTCCTCCTTCAATCCTTAGTCTCTTGTTTCCCTTTCCTTCACTGGAAGATTGATAGCTCTTAGTCGCGTCTTTTGATGTTCCCCAGAACCATAGAACCTCTTCGTTGATTGCCTCGCCTTCCTCCACTGAAGGATGCACAGCCCTCTCCTCAGAACTCTTAGTCGTGTCTCTCAATGCATCCTTGTCGCCTTTGCCTCATCAAGCCATTATTTAAGGTTATGCTCATTTCTACCTGGACCAAGTGTAACAAGAAAGCTCGACCTAGAATTGGCAAAGAAAATAGCAACCTCCTCCAGCAAAGATACACTAGTCCTCAAAGCACTACAGGCAATTGAAGAAGAAACATCCCTATTTAAAAGAGCATCACCCACAGACTGGACATATTCCAATAATCAACTCTTTTACAAGGAATGCTTATATGTACCCCCCAACTTAAGAAACCCCCTACTAAAAGAACTTCACTCCTCCCTGATTGGAGGACATGAAGGGGTTCTCAGAACCATTGCTCGCACTCAATGAGATTACTAGTGGCCAGGAATGACTTCATTCATTAGGAAATATATTACCAGATGTGCCATTTGTCAAGCTTACAAGACAAACACACACTCAAGTATACCGGCACTATCTCCTATCCCATCCAAAGCAACATGCCCCTTTCAACAAATCTCAATTGACCTTATCACTGACCTTCCCCCAAGCAATGGAGCTGATTCTATTTTGATTGTGGTTGACCACAGCCTTACGAAGGGGGTAATTTTCCTAAAAACCAACAAAACAGCAACTACTGCCGACATAGCAATCCTCTTCTTCAATAATGTATTCCCCTGCTTTGGACTACATGACTCTTGCATATTGAACCAAGGTCCACAGTTTGCCTCGGCATTCACACAAGAACTGGCCCAACTATTGAAATACAACCTAAAGCTGTCCACCGCATTCCATCCACAAACTGACAGAAAAACCAAAAGAGTAAACCAAGAGCTAGAAATGTACCTAAGAATATTCTGCCGAAAAGATATATCCAAATGGGCCCAATTCCTCCCTATCGCCGAATTCTCCCACAATTTTGCTGTACACTCTGCAACTGGACAGACCCCATTCTACCTAATATATGGATATGAACCAAGAAGCTACCCTAAAATTGGAAAAACATTCATCCCACACCTCAAAAACAGACTGAAAGACATAAAAGAAGCATGAAAAGAAGCATTAGCTGCCCATGAAATTACACAAAGAATAATGAAAGAAAGAATAAAGACTAACTTTAAACCATGAAAGATAGGAGATAAAGTATGGCTAGAAGGAAGAAACTTATGAACCCACTACAAATCCAGAAAATTCACCCCAAAAAGGGAAGGATTATTCGAGATCACTCAGGTACTATCCTCCATCACATACAGATTAAAACTACTGAAACAGTGGAAGATCCACGACGTCTTTCATGCCACAACATTACTATCTCCATACAAACAAACAAAAAAACATGGCCCTAGCTTTGCCAAACACCCTCTGATCAGGATAGATGGAGAAGAGAAATTTGAAATTGAAAAAATCATCTCACACTAAGAAAGCGGGAACTGAAGACAGTACCTGGTGGCATGGAAAGGATATCCCACCTCTGAAAATATGTGGGAATCAGAGTGGAACATGGATAATACACGGACCATCCTAAAAGTGTATAAAGCCAGATACAATCTAAGCTGAAAGAATCCATCAGCCCCACCAAGCCAATACCACTCCAAACATTCACAATGCCTTCCACTCTCACACCCACTGTTCTCAACAAGAAGCTTTCCATTCAAGTCCAGTCCCTTCTCCAAGATGCCTGAAGGATGCTCTACAAAGTAGTAATTTGGAACACCGTCACCTGCTATGCCATGGAACGCAACCCATGATATACTGAAAACCATCACCTCATCAAAGGCATTGAGCTGTACAGAACCTTCAAAATGTTATCCCTTACCCACACACTCTGCTGCCCACAGGGACTCCCTGCCCCATACAACAATGCCATGACCTGCACCCTAGCAGATGCCAAAAGGAGAGTCCTCGACCTCCTCCACAATGACGGATTCTTCAGGATAATCAACAACTTACTTCCCGAAATCCTCTCCCCATTCCTCCTCTCCATTCTTGTGTCTCTATCTGCTGGCAAACAAGATGACTACTTCAGGGAGACTGGGTTCTTTAACAAAGACTTCAACGAGGTGATGAGAAAGATGTGGAGAAACAGAGACGGCAGTGAAAGAATACCCATTAGAGAGGTAGAGGAAGGAGAGGTAAACAAAGAAGATGAAACTACCACCATGGTAAATAGCTCCAGGGAAGGGATCTGCTGTCCTTTCACAGCACACCACCACCTCAGGTCGCTTGGAGGACGGAACCACTCAGGGGATGACCCAGGAGGGTTTAATGAGAAAATACAGAAGTACTCTCCCTGGATTTCTTCATTGCATCTGCCATTAGAGGAAGAAGAACCCAACCATATGTCTACCAGGCGAACCCTCCAAAAGCTACAACACCTGATAGGGAATACCACCCCAGAATGCCCTTACCACCATATACACAACCCCTTGCCCCTCCACCTTGACGTGCTACTGCTCCCATGCAACTTGTTGCAATTGATGACCTGGGAGCAATGACAAGTACACAACAATTTGGTCCTATTGAAAAATGTTGCTTCATCTGCAACCAGCTGGGCCACTTTAGGGTTGAATGCCTGCATTACACGTGCCCTCACTGCAAGAAGAGTGCTCTAGGCCACCCTCAAAAGTTCTGTCTGGAGGTACAATGTCCTGTATGCCACTCACTAGGACATTCTAGAATTGAGTGCCCCCTACATTGAGCCAGATACGACTCTGATGAGGATCTGGAAGTTCATGTATGGAACAAGGACAACTGTTTGGACAGAGGGGGATATGACATGTAGGGGGGAAATGCAAGGAAAGATTACTGAAGCAGTGCTTCAGATGTACAAAGGGGGTAATGTTATGGAACAATACACTCTATGGTTTGAATACAATACTTTAATTCCTTCTTTTTCAGAGTATCAGCTTCTTGGAAATGAGGATGCTCTAGTTTTTGGCATCATTTCTATGAGACAACTCATCAAGGAGACCCTTCACGCCTACCTTGACAATCCCATAATACCCTTTATGTTAGGAGACTATGCGCAATCCCCGAGTTACTAGAGGATAGCCTCTTTTCATTCCTGTATGTACAGCCCACCTTGAGGTCTTATGTTGAACCTTCCCACCTCAAGGTTACCTTATGTTTTTCATCTCCAGCCTTGACTCATTCCACAGCAAGCATAGCCCAACCTTGAGGCAGCCTCATGGCTTGGTCCATGCTCACTCTTCAGTAGTATAAAAGATATCCACTTCTACTTGATGCTGTAGCTAGTTCTATGCAATCATACCAAGCTACAAGCGAACTAGTGAAAGACCCTATTGAAGTCTCAAGAAAGCTCAGAAGAGTATTAACCAAGCAAGAAAGTAACATAAGAAGTTGCTGCTCAAGAAGTTCGCCAACAACTTGGCTTAATGTTAACAGGGGGTGGTTTGGAGAAGCTGGGGCTGTGTTTGTTTGTCTGTTTGTATGGGGATAATAATGTAGTGTGGAACACGTCATGAATTTTCCATTGTTTCAGTAGCTTCAGTCTGTAGGTGATGAAAGAAAGTACTTGGATGATTTCAAATGGTCCTTTCCTTTTTGAAGCGAATTTCCTGGATTCATAGTGTGTTCATAGAATTCTTTCTTCCAACCATACTTTGTCTTCCTTTTTTCATGGTTTAAATTTTATTTTTATCCTTTTTTTCATTATTTTTTGTGCAATTTCATGGGTGGCCAGTTCTTCCTTTCATGCTTCTTCTATGTTCTTTAGCCTGTTTTCTAAGTGTGGTATAAATGTTTTTCCTATTTTTGGATAACTTCTTGGTTCATATCCATATATAAGGTAGAATGGGATTTGTCCAGTTGCAGAATGTATGGCAGAGTTGTGGGAGAATTCAGCAATGGGGAGGTATTGGGTCCATTTGAATATATCTTTTCTGCAAAATATTCTCAGGTATGTTTCTAGTTCCTGATTTACCCTTTCAGTTTCTTCATCTGTTTGGGGATGAAAGGTGGTGGATAGTTTCAAGTCATACTTCAGTAATCTGGCCAATTCTCGAGCAAATGCTGAAGTGAATTGTGGGCCTCTGTCAGATATACAAGAGTTGTGAAGTCCAAAGCATGGGAATACATTGTTGAAGAAGAGCATTGCTATGTTGGCTGCAGTTGCCATTTTGTTAGTTTTTAGGAAAATTACCCCCTTCGTAAAACTGTGGTCAACCACAACCAAAATGAAATCAGTGCCATTGCTTGGGGGAAGATTGGTGATTAAATTGATTGAGATTTGCTGGAAGGGTTGGGTGGTGTGGGATGGGATAGGTGAGAGTGTTGGTATTGAGGGGTGGATATTTAATTTATAGGCCTGGCATATTGTGCATCCCATGATGTATTTGCAAATGAAAGATATCATTTCCAGCCACAAGTAATCTTGTTGTGTGCAGGTGATGGTTCTGAGAACTCCTTCATGTCCACCAACTGGGGAAGAGTGGAGTTCTTTAAGAAGTGGGTTTCATAGGTCTGGGGGAATATATAGTCGTTCCTTGTAAAAGAGTTGGTCATTTGAGTATGTCCAGTCAGATGGTGATGCTCTTTTAAACAGGGAGGTGTCTTCTTTGATGGCTTGTAATGCTTTTAGGACTAGAGGATCTTTCTTTGATGAGGTTGCTATTTTGTTGGCCAGTTCTAGGTCAAACTTTCTGATGAATAGGTGATTTGGTAACAAGGTGATGGCTTGATTATCTTCTGTTGTATCTATGTTGTCTTTCCTTGACAGTCCATTGGCTGGTGCCATTTTTGTTCCAGGGATATGAAGCAACCTAAAACCTTTGAATGATGTTGCAGACTTCGGTCACCTTGTAGGACTTGGACTAGGGGTGAGAGTATAGCGATGGTACTGCTGAACACTAGGTTTCAGGGAATATACCAAGAGAACTAGACTGAGGACTCAGCCTCGCTAGCCTCTGGTTTATATATTGATGGTATGTGGCTATGCTACTATCAGAGTGGCATGTATAAGGTGAGTCCGTATGTCTAGACTAGCCAATAGTGTATCGTGCTCAGGACGCATCAGCATCTGAGTAAGCATGTGAGTCATGCTGACAGAGCCATGACTGCGGAATGACTAAGTGCACACTGCCAATCCAACGAGGCAGCACAGTAATTAAATAAGAAGCAATAGAGATTAAATAGAAGTACACAGCCTGGCTGTGGCAGAATGGAAGAGAAGCCATCAAGGCTGTGGAGTGGAAATAAAAAGGTGGCTGAGATCTCCGTATCCTAGATCTGAGATCCGGATCGGGTGAGAGTCTTTGTGCCAGATGGAACCTAGTGATCCTGAGTCCCGGTGGGGCGAGACTGCAGGTCCTACTGTGCACTCTTGTGCTGGGTCTGTGAAGTAAAGATAAGATAAGATGCGTCTGTGTTTGCGAGAAGAGAAGAAAAGAAAATAACACTAAGTCTGTGTTGTGTTGTAGTGCATTTGCAACAATACGGTACAGAATTGAGCACGGACCAAGACATGAGGTTGCCTCATGTCTGGCTGTGTATACTGTGGAATGAGTCAAGATGTGAAAATGAAGAAAACATGTGGTACCCTTGAGGTAAGAAGGTTTGAACGTAAGTCCTTGAGGTAAGCTATGCAATGAAAATAAAAAGAGGCTGTCCTCTGGTTACAAGGGAGATTGGACGTGATCTCCTATCATAATGGGAACTATCGGGTTTTCAATGTAAGAATAAAGGTACTCCTTGATGAATCGTCCCATAGAGGCAATCCCAAGGGCCAGAGCATCTTCACTTCAGAGAGACTGATACTCTGGGAATGAAGGAATTAAAGTATCATACTTGAACCAATAAGCATACCGTTCTATAACATTACCTCCTCCATAGAACTGAAGCACCGCTTCAGTAATTTTTTCTTGCATTCTTCCTTCAAAGGTCATATCCCCCTCCGTCGGAACAGTGCCCCTCGTTCCACATGTGTACCTCTAGGTCCTCATTGGAATTGTACCTTGCTCGATGTAAGGAGCATTCGATTCGAGAGTGGCCCATTGAGTTGCATACAGGACACTGTACTTGCGGACAGAACTTTTGAGGATGGCCTGGAGCACGTGTCTTGCAGTGAGGGCACATGTAATGTGGACATTCAACCCTAAAATGCCCTGGCTGGTTGCAGGTGAAGCAATGTTTTTCAACCTGCTTAAATCATTGTGCACTCATAGTTGCTCTGGGGTTATCGATAGCAGTAAGCTGCGCAGGAGCAGTAGAGTGTCTAGGTGGAGGGGCAAGAGGTTGTGTATATGGTGGTGAGGGCGTTTGGGGATGGTATTCCCAACCAGGTGTTGGAACTCTCTGAGGACTTGCCTGGTAGATGTAGGGTTGACTTCACCTTCCTCTGATGGCAGAGGTGATGAACTCATCAGGGGATAGTTCTGTGGTGTGTTGTTGCTGGGCCCTTCTGGACCGTCCTCTAAGTGGCTCCATTCTCCTGGTGACCTGAGGAGGTGGAGTGCTCCAAAAGGACAGGGGGGTTCCTTCTCGAGAGCTATTGACCACCATGGTGGCTTCTTCTTCATTGCGGATTTCCCTGTCTTCTACTTCCGTGATGGGTATCCTCTCACCTCCGTCTCTATTCCTCCACATTCTCCTCATGGCCTCGTTGAAGTCTTCATCAAAGAAGCCAGTTTCTCTGAAATAGTCATCCTTTTCTCCCACCGATAGGGAAGCGAGGATCAGGAGAAGGAACAGGGAGAGGAGCTCCGGGAGGAGGTTGTTGATTACCCCATAGAATCCGTCAGCATGGAGGAGGTCTAGCACTCTCCTTTTGGCCTCAGCCAAAGTGCATGTCATGGTGTTATCATATGGAGCGGGGAGTCCTTGGGGACAGCAGAGGGAGTGTGTAAGGGATAAGGTTTTGAACGTGTGGTAGAGTTCAATGCCTTCAATGAGGTGGTGATTTTCAGTATACCACAGGTTGCATTCTAGGGCATAACAGGCAACTGCGTTTCCAATGACGATGCTTCCTGGTTTACTCTTTCAGTTTCTCTGTCGGTTTGTGGGTGAAATGCGGTGGATAGTTTTAGGTCATATTTCAGTAGGCAAGCCAGTTCTCGTGTGAATGCTGAGGTGAATTGTGGCCCTCGGTCTGATATGCAGGAGTCATGTAGTCCAAAGCGGGGAAATACATGCTTAAAGAAGAGGGTTGCTATGTCAGCAGCGGATGCCGTTTTGTTGGTTTTTAGGAAAATTACCCCCTTTGTAAGTCCGTGGTCAACCATGACCAATATAGAATCAGCGCCGTCACTTGGGGGAAGGTCGGTGATAAGGCCAATTGAGATTTGCTGGAAGGGGCAGGTTGCCTTTGATGGGATAGGAGATAGTGTTGGTGTGCTGGAGTGTGTGTTTGCCTTGTAGGCCTGACAAACTGCGCAGCCTGTGACATATTTCCTGATGAACAATGTCATTTCTGGCCACCAGTAATCTCTTTGAGTGCGGGCAATGGTTCTAAGGACTCCTTCATGTCCTCCAATGGAGGAGGAATGAAGTTTTTTGAGTAAAGGGTTTTGGAGATCAGGAGGTACATATAGCCGTTCCTTGTAAAAGAGTTGATTATTGGAATAGGTCCAATCTGAGGGTGATGCTCTTTTGAACAAGGAGGTTTCTTCTTTTATTGCCTGTAATGCTTTAAGGACTAATGGGTCTTTATTGGAAGAGGTTGGTATTTTTTCTGCTAGCTCCAAGTCCAATTTTCTGATGAACAAGTGGTTGGGTAGTAAGGTGATAGCTTGGTTATCTTCTGTGGTATTGATTTCATCTTTCCAGGAGAGGGCGTCAGCAGGTGTCATCTTTGTTCCAGGGGTATGGATGAAGATGAGATCAAAGTCCTGAAGGAAGAGTTGCCAATGTGCTTGTCATCGGGATAGTTTTCTAGGCTCTTTGAAATAAGTGAGATTTTTATGGTTGGTGAGGACCATCACCAGGAAGTTCGTTTCCTGTAGATAGTGCTGCCATTCTTCGAGTGCATGTATTACCGCAAGTAACTCTCTGTCATATATGTCATAGTTTCTTTCCACATCTCCTAATGTTTTGGAAAGGTAGGCGCATGGTTGTAGTTCTCCGTTGGTGTTTTCTTGCATTAGTATTCCTCCAGTAGCAGTTAGCAATGCATCCGTCATTATTGTGAAGGGTTTTTGTATGTCTGGCATTGCTAGTACTGGGTACTGCATGAATGCCTGTTTTAACATTTCAAATGCTTGTTGGCATTCTGGAGTCCACTTCCAGGTAGTTCCTTTTTTTGTTAGTTCATGTAGTGGTTTGGTGGTAAAAGAGAAATTTGGAATGAACTTTCTAAAACAACCCTCAAGGCTGAACGTAGGAGTGAGGCCGTTGATGTGACCTCCATAGCTGATAGGTCACCATAGAGACGTAAGCGTGACGAAAGTGTAAGAGAAATAGATAACACGGCCGTGAGGCCGGGCAGAGGTGTAAAGAGGGGGCGAGCACGGTGAGCCCAGCGAGAGCCGTGCATGGATAACAGTCGGGTTTCACGGTGGAGGCTGTCTGTACCGCTACTGGTGGACTGCCCTCATAGAGGCGTTGAACTTGAGGGGTAAACCCCAAGAGACTAAGCTGGGGACGCCAGCTGAGGCTCTTGGACCTTATATAGACGTTACTACATAAGTTTACGTAATCGTAGGGCTTAGGGCCCGTATCGTACGATAAGCCTTAGCCTATAGCGTAAAGTGCTCTTATCGTAGAAGCACCGAGGGCATAAAGGGGTGGCAGCCCCTTACCCTGAGGTCGCCGTGTGGTGCATCATGTACGTAAGTTAGTCCCCATAAATAGAGGACGGGCATTACTGTGAAATGGCGATGGGGATCAGTGGCGTAAGAAGTAGATCGTAAGGGAGATCGCCATCATGGGAATGAAAAGAAGTTGTAAATGAACGTGTACGTATTACCGTAAAGTAAGGCCGGTCTTGCGAACCAGCACGAACCAGTCCGTCGTGCAGACGACAGTTGCACGCTTGCAACACTTTCTGTAGTAGTTACAGAATCCGATGAAAGACCTGGTTCCTTTTACTGAAGTGGGTGGTTTCCATTCTTCAATGGCTTTTAGTTTGGTAGGGTCCATCCTTACTTGTCCTGGGGATATGATCATTGCTAGGTATTCTACTTCTTGTGTGTCGAAGATGCATTTTGAGGGTTTGAGGTACAACCCGTGGTCCATTAGTCTTTGTAAGACTTTCTTTGTTCGATCATGGTGGATTGATAATTCATTTGACGCTATCATTATGTCATCCATATAGATGATTAGCCACCCTTGTGCTAGGTAGTCGGTGAAGATGTGGTTCATGAATGCTTGGAAGGTTGCTGGAGAGTTGCATTGTCCAAAGAACATAACTGTTGGTTCAAACAGTCCTTCTGGGATAATGAATGCCGCCTTCCACCTATCTTCAGGTTTGATCCTGATGTTATTGTATCCCCATCTGATGTTAAACTTGGTAAAGTATTTGGCATTCTTTAGTTTATCGATTAGTTTGGGAATCAGGGGTAGGGGATATGCATTCTTTATTGTGTGGGCGTTGACGTAACTATAATCTTGACATGGATGAAGTGTTCCATCTTTCTTTGCCACGAAGAAAAATGGTGATGCTTGTGGGGATTTCAATGGTATTATCTTTCCTTCTTCTAGATTATTTTTGATGAAGTCTCTGCAGGCTTCTTGTTCTTTAGGGTTCAATGGATAGATTTTGGCTACTTGGAAATAAAGCCTTCCTTCAGTTTTATTTCATGATCAAAGGGTCTTTCTGGTGGGAGTTCCCCTTTTGGTAGTTCTTCAAATACTCTTTTGTATTGTTTGAATTCTTCTGGAATTGGGGTTTCTTTCTTAGGCTCCTTCTGAGTGGCCTGGGTTGCGATTGTGATTTTGTAGGTTAGTTCATAATGTGGATTGTATCATTTGTTCCATTGATGAGAGGTTTTCTTCTCTTGGTCGATTCCTAGGTATTTAACAAGATATCTTTGTTCCTCCGTTTCATCAGGAGTTTGTCTGTTCATAGTGATCCTTCCCTTTTTCCAGTCTATAGAGGGGTTTTCACTTTGTAACCAGGGCATTCCTAGGATGACATTTTCCGTTCCATTGTTGAGGACGAGGAACTCTTGTGTGGAAGTGTTTTCTCCAATGGTCATCTTGAGGGTTGTTTTGTATTTTATTGTGCCTCCTTGGTTATTTGTTCCATCCACATTTTGTGCTTTTAGGTGCTGGTCTAGTTCTTCTAGTGGATATCCTTGCTTTCTTGCTAGGTCATAGTCTAAATTTCCTGTAGCTCCACTGTCGATCAGGGCTACCGTTTCAATGCTTTGGGAGTTTTTGGACAAGGTAACAGGAATTTGAATTTGTCGAGCCATTACATTGTTTATTGTCCTTACTCTAAGAGGGGTAGATGTTGAGACATCCCTCCACACTAAAAATCCTCGTTTCATTCTTCTTTGACCCATACTGCTGCGACTTTGTGGGTTTCTTCTTCTTCTGGTGCTTCTTCGTCGAAGCATGTTTTAAGCACCCTCAGTATTTCGTCTCTGTTGACATTCTTTCCTTTTAGTCCATCCAAGTATTGTGTTAGTTCATTCTTTTCCTTTTGGACGTATGGGGGAGGATTTGAGGGTCCTGGTGTGTTTACCACCCTTATATGTTGGTGTGTTCCTACCCTTCCTCTTCCTCTGAATCCTCCTCTTCCTCTGTTTCCCTTATGGTTTCTTGTGCTGCATCCTTCTTTGTGACAAATGAAGCATAGATTTCATTTGATGTGGTCTGCTTTTTCAATGGGTGATAGGTGGACTGCATCAATGTCCATGGCATTGGAATTCTTTCTGGATGAAGAGTGGTCTGTCCAGTAAGGTCTTGTTTTCTTTTCTTTGCCTAGGATGCTTTGGATTCTTCTTTGCTGTATGTGGAATTTGCTTGCTTGTTTAACCCATTCTGGTAGGGTTGTGGGGATATCTTTCTGAGAGAGGACCATGGTGGCTAATTCTGGATCTAGCCCTTTGGTGAATTGGTCTACAACTGCTGCGTCGTCTGGTTTTCTTCTGGATTTTGCAAACACCAATTGAAATGCAGATATGTAGTTCTTGAATCTGCTTTCTTCATTTTTAATATTCTGTTTAAGGGTTTCTAGAGTTTCCCTTGCTTCTTGTTGGACATTATAAGGGTAGAAGGTAGTGAGGAAATTTTTCTTGAAGTCTGCCCATGAGATGTCAGGCAGTTCTTGATGTTCCAGATAGAATGCTTCAGCGAAGTATTTTCCTCTTCCTTTTGACATTTTGTTCAGGGCGATGATTACTTTTTGTCCATCTTTAGTGTATATTTGCTTGTTCATGGCGAAGTAACCTTCCATTGCTAATATCCATCTCATAGCGTCTTCCACTTGTCCAGTGAAGTCTTTGGATAGACCTGCTTTGAGTTCTACTGGCTTGTCTCCCATGTCGTCTGTTACTCTATATGGATCAGGGACTGGGTCTGGTAACCAAAAACTGGGGGCTTTTGGGGGTTGTTCTCTTTGTTTTCCTTTTCCTGCCACCTTTACTTCTAAGGTTCTCTCTGGGGAGTATGGAGGTTCAGGATATGCTGCTCTTTGTCGTTCCTCTTCTTGCTGTTTCCTCCACTAGTATGCTTCCTCGTATTCTCAGTTGATTCTTTCTTTTTCAGAAGGGGTTGGAGAGGCAGGTCTTACTACCACTCTTGGTTCTTCTTCTGATGGAGGGAATTTGGGGATGAAGCAAGGTGGTGGTGGGGTGACAGGGTCTTGTTCTGTAGAGGATGGAGATGGGATGTGAGAGCATGCCAAGAACTTTGTCTTTCAGGAGAATATTTTGTAGATGGGTGGGTCTCCTCAAGTCAATGCTTGGGAGTAGGGGAAAGCTAGTTCTTTTGTTAATGTTAAGCCAAGCTTGAAGCGATTCTTGTAAGAGCAAGAGCTTGATTCTTCTAGTCTCTTCTTAAGTCTTGCTTAGTTTGTTACTTTTTTAGGGTCTTTCACTAGTTCGCTTGTTACTTGGTATGATTGCATAGAACTAGCTATCGTTCTAAGTACAAGAGGACAGTTTATATATGGTACAGAATTGAGCACAGACCAAGACATGAGGTTGCCTCATGTCTGGCTGTGTATACTGTGGAATGAGTCAAGATGTGGAAATGAAGAAAACATGTGGTACCCTCGAGGTAAGAAGGTTTGAACGTAAGTCCTCGAGGTAAGCTATGCAATGAAAATAAAAAGAGGCTGTCCTCTGGTTACAAGGGAGATTGGATGTGATCTCCTATCATAACGGGAACTATCAGGTTTTCGATGTAAGAATAAAGGTACTCCTTGATGAATCGTCCCATAGAGGCAATCCCAAGGGCCAGAGCATCTTCACTTTGGAGAGACTGATACTCTGGGGATGAAGGAATTAAAGTATCATACTTGAACCAATAAGCATACCGTTCTATAACAGTAATCCTGAGTCCCGGTGAAACGGGACTGCGAGTCCTACCATGCACTCTTGTGCCAGGTCTGTGAAGATAAAAGATAAGATGCATCCGTTATTGCGATAAAATAAAGGAAAAGAGAAAAATAGTTCTAAGTCTGTCATATGTTGTGCAACAGTTGCAACAGGGTGAGCATTCTTTATAGTATGGGCATTGATATATCTATAGTCTTGACAAGGGAAAAGGATTCTGTCCTTTTTTGCCACAAAGAAGAATAGGAAAGCTTGGAGAGATTTAGAGGGAACTATTTTTTCTTCTTCCAGGTTTGTTTTGATGAAAGTTTTGCAAGCTTCTTGTTCTTTAGGGTTTAGTGGGTAGACCTTAGCTACTTGAGGTACAAAATCTGGCTTTAGTTTGATTTTGTGGTCGAATGGTCTTTCTGGAGGAAGTTCCCCTTTTGGAGATTCTTTAAACACTTTTTCATATAGTAGGAACTCCTTTGGAATAGGATGTTTGGCTTTGGGTTTCTTTTGTGCTGCTTGGATGGTGATGGTGATTTTATAGGTCATCTTGTAATGTTGATCATATCTTCTTTTCCATCAGTGGAGGGTTTTCTTATCTGGATCTATTTCCAAGTATCTGATGAGATATCTTTGTTCCTCTGTTTCAACAGGAGGATTTTTCTTCATGGATATGCTTCCTTGTTTCCAATTGATGATGGGGTTTTCTTTCTGTAATCAGGGCATTCCTAGGATAACATTCTCAGTTCTGCAGTTGAGAATAAGGAACTCTTGGGTAGAAGAGTTTTCTCCAATGGTCATCTTGATGTTAGTTTTGTATTTGATAGTGCCTCCTTGGTTACTTGTTCTGTCCACATTTTGTGCTTTCAGGTGTTGTTCTAGTTCCTTTAGTGAATATCCTTGCTTTCTTGCTAGGTCACAGTCAATGAAGTTTCTCATGGCTCCACTGTCAATCAGGGCCACTGTTTCAATGCTTTGGGAGTTTCCAGACAGGGTAACAGGAATTTGAATTTGATGAGCTGTTATATTGTTTATTGTCCTTACTTTAAGAGGGGTAGACATTGATGCATTCCTCTTTCCTAAAAATCCTTGTCCAAGCTTTCTTTCACTTGGACCACTGCAACCTTGTGGGCTTCTTCTTCTTGTTGAGATTCTTCATCAA
>JBBPTE010000269.1:0-24886 GCA_038093935.1 Tylopilus cf. pallidocervicolor | reverse complement strand
AAATATCATAAGGTCATCTATGTAGACCACCACAACATCATCCATGTCAGCAAAGATTTCATTCATCATCACTTGGAAGGTGGTGGGAGAATTGCATAACCCAAAGTATATGACTAAGGATTCAAATGTGCCCTTGAAGCAGACAAAAGCAGCTTTTCACTCATTGCCTTCCTTGATTTGAATGTTGTTGTAACCCCATCGGAGGTCCATTTTCATAAATAGCTTAGCTTCTTGAAGCTTATTGACAAGCTAGAAGATGAGTGGGAGGGGATAATTATTTTTAACTGTATGTTCATTAAGATATTGGTAATCCTGTACCATGCACTTCTTTCTATCCTTTTTTGGAATGAAGAATACTAGAGAGGTCTGAGGGGACTTAAAGGGGTGGATGTAGTCCTTAGCCAGCTGGTCATCCAAAAATGCTTTGATCTCTTCTTGTTCCATTACCAAAAGGGGAATCATTCTGCCCTTTTTTGGTTTAAAGGTTTCTTTGAGATCTATGGTATGATTCCATGGTTTTCTAAGTGGTATGCATTGGGATTCCTTCTTTGAGAACACGTCAGCATATTCTAAATATTCTTTAGATACCAAGTCTTCGATTCTAGGTTTCTGTTATGCTTGACCTGGGTAGGAGCGAGCATAGCCTTAGGTAGAGGCTTGAGCTAGGTGAGAGTTCAAAGGGTATGTTAGAAGACGCAACTAGAGTTTCTAGAAGAGGGCCATCTATCCTTCAGTGGAGAAAGGAGAGGCAATTGACGAAGATGTTCGGTGATTCCGTGGATACATCAAGGGATGCAACTAAGAGCTGTCGACCTTCCAGTGAGCGGAAGGAAAGTGAGAGACTAAGGATTGGAGGAGAAGGTGACTAAGGGAGCTAGCCACCAAGTTCAATGAAAGAACCAAGTGTATTCCTAAGGAAGAACTAGCTAAGGAACATGGGTAGTTCTGTGGGGTTTATATACTGTTGGAGTATCTAGTATTGGTAATTAAAAGAAGGTCATAGAAAGCGGTCGAATGAGGTATGAGTAATGGAGGAATGTAAGTGATGATGAAGCAAGTGGGTGATTGGCTGATTAGTGACAAAGGAAGAATGAGTAATCAGCCGGTAATAACGTAGGAAGGATAAGTCATCACAAAAAGGAAAAATTGTTTATATCAAGGAAAAAGAAGACATGGTCATGGTATGGTGGGAAGAAAAGGAGTCAAGGAGTCAAGGAATCATAACATTACCCCCTTGTTACCTTCAAAGATCCACAAGCTTTGATCCACTAATCCTTAAGCCTGCGGTCGTAGAGCTTATAGTCGGTGATAGGACCTGGCCTGCTGTGTTTGATCTCCAACCAAGTGTGTAACAATTCCCATGTGGGGTATTCTGTGGAATTTAAGAGGTTGTCGGTAGGATATCTGAGTTCCTCCAGTAGGAAAATTTTGGCTGGGTCAAATGGGTTTTCCAATGGAGTTTCTACATGAGGTGGGATATCTGTTTCAGTTTGGTTGGTAGCAGCAGCAAGCTGAGTGATGGCCAGGGCAATAAATTCCAGATGTGAAGTGTCAGGACATGGTTTAGGGGATGAGGGCTCAGAAATGCGAGACTTGATGGATTCAGAAGATAGGGTCATTGGTTGAGAGGGAGTGAAGTGAACGATATGGGGTTTAGGTGATAGGGAGACTTCAGTCATGTTGGTTTTCTTGGAGGGAGGGGTTGGAGACCAAAGACAGGGGGTAGGTATAGAGTGGAATAGGGGAGACAGCGGAGGTTGAGGATGGGGGGAAGTTCCTTGGCTGAGCTTTACTCGTAGGCTATGGGGTCTTCCCCTAAGATAGGGGGAGGGGTGTTGGTCTTCATTAGAAGAGTTGGAGAAGCTCCATCCTGTGTGGGGATGTTGCCTCTTCACTGTATGGTAACCTCAGATGCAGTTCCCAAGAGTATGTCCAGGAGTGGTTCTGTTGCACTTAGGGCAGGTATAGTGTTTGCAGTGGGGTTTGTTATGGCTAAGGTGGTGACAGTGGAAACAGGAGGCCCAGTAGCATATGTGGGATTTGGTGAGGGGTTTGTCATCTTGATTGGGATAAAGGTCAGGGGTGGACAAAGAGGTTAGGTTGGCAGTGGACAAGATGGCCAATGTGCAGGGTAAGGTAGGGGATTCAATCCTTTGGTCGTGTAGGAGCCCATCAATCTGGTTGATGGTGTTTCCTAATCCTAGTTGATTCATGGCAGAAAGAAGGGCACAATGAAGGAGAATGTTGGATCATTGGAGAAGGGTGAAGGTGGTGGCTACGTGAGTGAGGGACAGAAGTTCATCTGCAAGGGTGAGGATACAGTTACGGATGGCCATTTGGTGGGTGTAGGCAACTTGTAAAAAGCCTAGCAGGGAGTTGGAGTCAATGGAGGAGTCAATGGCAAGGGCAAAATGAGGGTCAATGAGACCAGCGTTGAGAAGGAGGTTTTCATTACTGGACATGGGGGCCAGGTTGTGGCCATAGAAGACATAGGGGGGTGGTTCTTCTTAGTAAGGTCAAGGAGGGGTCATGCAATATTGGAGTAGTGGGGAACAAATCGTCAGTAGAAGTTAGCAAATCCTAAAAAGGATCTAACGTCTTTGACAGAGGTTGGGGTGGACCATTTGGAGATGCCAGAGACCTTGACTGGGTCCATGGCAATTTCTCTGGGTCGGATGATCATTCAGAGATATTCTACTTGTTGTGTGGCAAAGGTGCATTTCTTGAGTTTGAGGCAGAGATTGAGTTCCTTCATTCTTTGAAGTACTCTCTTGGTCCTCTCCTCGTGGATCTGGTCATCATCTGAGAAGATAAGAAGGTCATCCATATAGATAACGAGCCATCCTTTAGTGATCATGTCTTGAAAGGAGTCGTTCATAAAGTGTTGAAAGATTGGGGGAGAGTTGGTGAGTCCGAAGAACATCACAGTGGGTTCAAAGAGTCCTCTATGGGTGATGAAGGTGGCTTTCCATTGGTCTCCATCTTTGATGTGGATGTTGTTGTATCCCCATCATACATCGAACTTGGAGAAGACCTTGGTGCCTCTCAACTTGTCTACTAGGTTGTCATATCCATGCCGGAGCCCCTAAGGCAACTCCGTACAACTCCGGTGATGTCCGCACTTCCACTCCATACAAGTTACTTTCTCACGCAAGACCCCCTTACCACATCCCGAGCGCCACCCAAACTATAATCTATTCTGAATTAGGTCGAGCACTGCTCTGGAACATGGTAACTCGCATGTGATTAAGTATCTGGAGTTGACATCTCCGAACCATACCTCTGACACTGCCTCCACCTCATTTCCTTTTATCTTAGTTTATTATTCGTAACGCTACATTCTTTAGTGTATCGCCCTCCGGCACTTTCTTACCTCCGAACTCCGATATTCTATTGATTACTCAGTCTCTCCGTATCGCATTCCTAATCATCCCCATTCCTTATTCCGAACTCCGATACATACTCTAGTATATAAAGTCCTACGAACTCCGAGATGTACTCCAGTACGAATATCAACTTAAGTCTTATCCTCTCATACTCAGTCTTCCTACTTCCGTCTCTCTTACCTTCTCTCTCACCTCTGAACCTCCGACCTCCGAAATCAAGGACACAAATCTTTGCAAGGGCGCGACATACAAGTCCTGCGCCAAGTCCTTACTCTGCCCCTTTCTCTGTATATGCTAACTCTGGACCTCTCAGACTTGCACTGGAGGACCGGACTTTGACAGTATATTCGTACTCCCACTTGTAAAGACTCATTACCTTCCTATATGGCTACGCGTACCCGCTCCTCCCGCCGAGGTGCTCTCGACTCTGTCTTTGGCAGTCATCGAAGCATCCCAGGTGAATTTATCAGCCTCACCGCCAGACCTTCTGCCCCATCCATTTCTGCACATCGGGGCATGGGTGCCTTGTCTCTGCTAACAGAGCTACCTGACTCATTCGAAGATCAGTCTCCGAGACCTCCTCGCTTTAGGATCTTGGAAGAAGACGATCAACAAGAAGACTTCCCAGGTCGACCAGACGCTCCGGAACCTAGAGATGGCGATGATGGTAATGATCCCTCCGACTCCTCACCTCCCTCTAGTCGAGCTTCGAGTCTGGACCCATTCCGGGCCCACCCTGACAAAGAAGACCGTAATGAAGTCCCGCTCGCATTCAAGCCATTTACCCAACTGGCTGATGCCATTAGGCACATGACTCAACAAGCAATCAGAAAACAGAGCTCCGAAGGCCCGAAGCCCAAGGTCCGGGAACCAGATCCCTTCGATGGGACTGACCTGAAGAAACTCCGTTCCTTCATCATACAATGCGAGATTACCTTTCAAGCCAACCCCAAGTCTTTCCGTAGAGATCGACAAAAGGTCACATTCGCCCAATCCTACCTCAAGGGCGTCGTGCTCGAATACTTCGAACCAGACCTCCTCGGACATGAGGCTCTGGGAGCCCACCCACTCTGGATGGATAGTTGGCTTGACTTCCTCCTTGAACTATAGTCTAATTTCGGTCCGCACGATCCTGTCGCTGACGCGGAAGCTCAACTTGAGCAACTCCGCATGAAGGACAGCCACCAGATCTCCAAGTATATTGTCGAATGGAACCGTCTGGCAAGCCAAGTCCGCGATTGGGGTGCTGGTGCACTCCGCCGGAGCTTCTACATCAGACTTCTGGATCGCATCAAGGACGAGTTGTCTCGTCAAGGCAAGCCGGACAATCTCCGCGACCTCCGAGAGCTCGCCTAGCAGATCGACCACAGATATTGGGAGCGCAAAGAAGAAGTTCTGCGCGCCACCAAGATCTCAGGATCGCACGCGGGCAACACAAGCTCCTCTGCGACAAAATCATCTACCTCATACAATACCTCCTCGACTCCCAAGCCAAAGGATGATAAGTCTAAAGGCTCATCCGCTTCCACCTCCGGTTCCGCCTTCAACTCTGGAGGAAATAACAACAAGAAGGGCACCAATCCTTCCACTCCCAACTCCATTTCGTCCAAACTCGGAAAGAATGGCAAACTCCTCCCTGAGGAGTGCCAATGCCGAATGAAACTTGGACTCTGCCTCTTCTGCGGACAGTCCGGGCACACCGCCAAGGAATGTCCGAAGTCCACCTCTAGAGCTTCGAAGGCCCGCGCTGCTGCTGCTACTCCTGCGGCGCCCGCCACAAGCTCCGCCTCCTCCGAGGCGAAAAAATAGAGTGCGACTCCAGCGAAGCACAGGCTGGAAGTCACGTTGTTCCGGACTGTGCTCCTCAAGAGCTTCATCTCAACGCGTCCGCTCTCTCCGATCCTAATTCTCTCCGTCCGTCCATTTCTCTTCCGCAGTACTCTATCTCCGATGTACCTACTCTTCTCGATTCCGGATCTACTCATTGTTTTATAGACTCTGCTTTTGTAGAAAAGCATAATATTCCTACGTACTCTGTTCCTCCAATTCTCCTCCGTCTCTTCGACGGATCCTCTTCCGCTTCCATTTCCTCCGCTGTAGACCTAACACTCTCCTTTGCTACGGGCAAGACCATCTCCAATACATTCTATGTAACCTCGTTGGATTCTTCGTGCTCACTAGTACTCAGACATTGCTGGCTTGCCCGCTACAATCTGTTGATTAACTGGGCTACGAGCAGCATCACTTTCCAAGCTTCTAGCACAGGAATGCCAACCCTGACGTCAGACTCTGTCCCTCCGGAACCAAACTCCGAGACTTCTTCTCCCTAGAGTTCCCCGGAAACAACCCCCACATATTTGCCCAAAGCCCCCAGACTTCGATGCCCACCCATCTCTTTTGTCAATGCTGCTGCTTTCAAATGCGCATGCAAGTTGGAAGGCTCAGTCCAGTTTGCCCTCTCCCTCTGCTCACTCTCCGCTCGTTCTGCTACCGTCGCTAATGCGGACACTTCCGAGGAACCCATAGATCTCTCCGGAGTTCCTCCGGAGTATCACGATTTCAAAGATGTCTTCAGCAAGAAGAAGGCTGATACGCTCGCACCTCATCGGCCCTTCGACCTGAAGATCGAGCTGGAGGAAGGTGCAACACCTCCGATAGGAAAGTTGTATTCCATGTCCCCCACCGAACAATAGTCCCTCCGAGATTTCCTAGATGAACACCTGACAATCGGCTTCATCCGCCAATCGTCCTCCCCTCATGCCGCCCCCATTCTCTTCGTCCGAAAGAAAGACGGCTCACTCCGATTATGTGTCAACTTCTGAGGACTCAACAAGATCGATCACAAAGAAAGACTGTTATCCACTTCCCCACACCTCCGATCTCTTGAATGCCCCTAGCGGTGCCAAGATATTCACGAAACTCGATCTCCGGCATGCGTACCATCTGGTCTGCATTGCCGACGGAGATGAGTGGAAAACTACCTTCCGGACCCGCTACGGATCTTTCAAGTGGCTTGTAATGCCTTTCGGACTTACCAACGCCCCTGCTGCATTCCAGCGTTTCGTCAATAGCATTTTCGCTGATATGTTGGACATAAGTGTTGTGGTTTACCTCGACGACATACTAATCTACTCCCATGACTTGGAATCGCATCGCAAACATGTCCGGGAAGTCCTCCGGCGCCTCCGTGCTAACGGACTTTACCTCAAACCGGAGAAATGCGAGTTCCACTCGGAGACCATCAAATACCTCGGATACATTCTCTCCCCTTCCGGCCTCTCCATGGCCTCTGAGAAGATCCAGACAATTCTGGATTGGCCTGAACCTAGGAAAGTCAAGGACATCCAGTCCTTCCTTGGGTTCGCCAATTTCTACCGCCGTTTTATCCAGGGTTATTCAGATATTGTGGTTCCCCTCACCCGCCTCACTCGAAAGGGAGTTCCTTGGAACTTCTCCAACGACTGCAGGAGATCCTTCACCTGTCTCAAAGAAGCGTTCACCTCCACTCCGGTGCTTGTGCACTGGATTCCGGACACTCCGATCACCATTGAGACTGACGCCTCCGACTATGCCATCGCTGGCATTCTCTCCATCGCCTGCTCCAATCAAGAGATTCACCCTGTTGTGTTCTACTCCCGCACCCTCTCCGGAGCAGAGTTGAACTACGATACTCACGATAAGGAACTTCTGGCGATTTTCAAAGCATTCACTAATTGGCGTCACTACCTCGAAGGCTCTGCACACCCCATAGATGTCGTCACAGACCACAAGAACCTGGAGTACTTCTCCACCACCAAGCTCCTAACCCGCCACCAGGCCCGCTGGTCGGAGTTCCTCTGCCAGTTCAACATGATAGTCTGCTACCGGCCTGGTAAGCTCGGAGCTAAACCAGATGCGTTAACTAGACGCTGGGACATCTACCCTAAAGAGGGGGATAAGGACTATGCTCACATCAACCCGGACAATTACAGGCCCATCTTCACCCAAGAACAGCTCGCATCGTCCCTCCGAGCTACCTACCTCCAGTCCCCACTACTCCGGGCCTCCGTCCTCATAGACGTCGACCAACTCCAGTCCGACATTCTCTCCGCTTTATTCAGCGATCCAGTCACATCTCCCCTCCTTTCCTCTGAGTTGCAGGATGACCCATGATGGACCATCTCTCCCGAAGGATTCCTCTTATGAGACAATCGTATCTATGTCCCTGAAGCTAACGACCTACATCTCCATATTCTCTGGACCTTCCACGACCACCCTACAGCCAGACACTTCGGACAAAACCAGACCCTTGAACTCATTCACCGAGAATATACATGGCCCGGTATCCGGACCTTCATCAGGGACTACGTCAGTTCTTGCACTACATGTGCTCGAGCCAAGGTCCCTCGTCATCATCTGTTCGGCCTCCTGAAACAGCTTCCGGTCCTGGAGAAACCATGGAATTCCATCTCCATGGACTTCATCGAACAGCTTCCCCCTTCGGATGGCTACACAGCAATCCTCGTAGTAGTAGACAGGCTATCCAAGCAGGTAGTCTTCGTCCCGACTCATGATACAATCACTTCCCCCGAATTAGCCAAGTTATTCCTGTTGAACGTATTCTCCAAGCACGGAGTTCCCTCCCATGTCACCTTCGACCGGGGCTCCGAGTTTGTATCTCACTTCTTCCGATCCCTAGGTAAAGCTTTGGACATGCGCCTCCACTTCATCTCCGGTTATCACCCAGAGGGAGATGGCCAGATGGAACGCGCTAACCAAACCCTCGAGCAATACCTACGGATATACTGCAACTACCAACAGGACAACTGGGCAGAACTCCTGCCTCTTGCGGAGTTCGCATACAACAATGCACCGAGTGCAACTACAGGCGTATCACCCTTTTTCACCAATAAAGGATATCATCCGAACTTCTCCATCTACTCCGATTGTGATCTTACCTCCTCCGCAGCCCAGTCCTATGTAACGGACTTGGACCAACTCCATGACTTCCTCCGGTCGGAGATGATGGAAGCGCAGAAATGCTACCAAGGACCAGCAGACGAGAAGCGTAGTCTGGCCCCGGACTTCAAGGTCGGAGATCAGGTATATCTTAAGGTGAAATACCTCCGTTCCACAAGGCCCTCTAAGAAACTCTCTGAACGATACCTTGGTCCTTTCAGTATCATTGCGAAACCCGGTACACACTCATTTACGTTAAAACTCCCCAACTCTATGCATTCCGTACACCCAGTCTTTCACGTCTCACAGCTAGAACCTTGCACTCTGAACACTATTCTGAATCGAGTCCAGCCTCCGCCACCTCCAGTCGAGGTCGATGGAGAACTGGAGTACGAGATCGAGGAAATTCTCAATTCAAAGATCGATCGGAGACGATGCCATTGTCAACTCCTGTACTTAGTACGTTGGCTCGGTTACGAAGGTACTGACAACGAAACCTCCTGGCTACTTGCTACGGAGTTAGGAAACACCAGGAAATTTGTTGAGGACTTCCACTGGAAGTACCCCAACAAGCCCGGACTAATCCTCTCCTAACACCGGAACAACTCCGACGTTTTCACTCCGATTCACTCCGCTCACTTGTTTAACGCTCCAAGACAGTAACATTATTAAAAAAACAAAAAACTACTACCAAATCCATCCTACACCTCCGCCTCTCCCTCCCCATCTTCCTTCGCCTCCAGCTCCTCCGCCCTCAACTCCGCCAACTCGCCCTGAATCTCCGCCACTTCATCGTCCTCCGGAACATCCGACTCGTCCTCATCCTCATCCTCCTCCCCATAGAACTCCTCCATCTTCAGATGGAGAAGGCTGTTGAGGATACAATTTTGCCAGTCGAGGCGCAACCTCACGCCATTGACCGCACTCCAGATTCCACAGAGGACCTCGACGAGCTCCGCGCTCAGTCCTCCGGACGCTCCGCCTGCCGTCGTCTTCTCCTTCTCCTTCTCCTTCTCCTTCTCCTTCCCCTTTGCCTTGCTCGGACCCTCCTCCTCATCCGACTCCTCGGTCCTCTTCCTCTTCTTCGATGGCCCTGCCTCGCTGTCCACCCTCCGCCGCCTCTTCTCCGTCTTCTCCACTCCGGGCCGCTCACACTTCACCTTCGACTCGCAGCACTCCGTGCAGGACGTCGACTTACTGGGACCCAGAATACACTCCAGATCCCGCTCCCCGCACTGCAGGCACTGAGGTGCTGCCTTTGCCTTGCCCTTGCCCTTGTCGACGCGTTGCTGTGCCTGTACCTCCTCCGCCTACGCTGTATCAGCTCCGAACTCCGGACGATGGTATCGACTCACCCTCTTCCGCGCCACTGCTTCGGCACTCCGTCGCCGTTGCTCCTCCACCTCACGCTGTGCCTTCTCTTCCACCTTGCACTTCTCCTCCTCACACCTCTTCCTCTCTTCCTCCTTGTGCCTCCGCTCTGCCTCGCGCTGCTCTGACATCCGCCGCCACCGCTCGAGGGCCTTCGCCTGGTGAACCTCGAAACTGTCGTTTGGGTCCTCCTTGAGGCACTCATCAGACCACTGCTTGATGTTTTCGATTCCAGACATGATCGTAGAGGTTGAAGATGAGATGACGGACAACTCCGACTAACCCCAGGCTTTTATGTGCCAATTCCGTCGGAGCCTCAATTCCGCTTATTTTCACAACTCCACACATGTGACAGATGCACACCCGGACCACACAACTCCGTTTCCCACGGCCCATTTGGTCCTCAAGGGCTCGGACCTAAGAGGGGGATACTGTCATATCCATGCCGGAGCCCCTAAGGCAACTCCGTACAACTTCAGTGATGTCTGCACTTCCACTTCATACAAGTTACTTTCTCACGCGAGACCCCCTTACCACATCCCGAGCGCCACCCAAACTATAATCTATTCTGAATTAGGTCGAGCACTGCTCTGGAACATGGTAACTCGCATGTGATTAAGTATCTGGAGTTGACATCTCCGAACCATACCTCTGACACTGCCTCCACCTCATTTCCTTTTATCTTAGTTTATTATTCGTAACGCTACATTCTTTAGTGTATCGCCCTCCGGCACTTTCTTACCTCCAAACTCCGATATTCTATTGATTACTCAGTCTCTCCGTATCGCATTCCTAATCATCCCCATTTCTTATTCCGAACTCCGATACGTACTCTAGTATATAAAGTCCTACAAACTCCAAGATGTACTCCAGTACGAATATCAACTTAAGTCTTATCCTCTCGTGCTCAGTCTTCCTACTTCCGTCTCTCTTACCTTCTCTCTCACCTCTGAACCTCCGACCTCCAAAATCAAGGACACAAGTCTTTGCAAGGGCGCAACATACAAGTCCTGCGCCAAGTCCTTACTCCGCCCCTTTCTCTATATACACTAACTCCAGACCTCTCGGACTTGCACCGGAGGACCGGACTTTGACATAGGTCTCCAATGAGGGGCAATGGGTAGGCATCCCTGACAGTGTGTTCGTTAAGGTAGCAGTAATCTTGGCAGGATCTGAGGGAACCGTCCTTCTTCTTCATGAAGAAGAAGGGGAAGGCTTGTGGGAAATTCAACGGTCAGATCTTTCCAGTCTTCAGATGTTCATTGATGAAGTTGTTAGTGGCTTGTCTCTCCTTGGGAGAGAGAGAATATAACTTCCTGACTTTCAGGACGAAAGATTCTGTGAGGTTGATTGCATGGTCATAAAGTCTCAAAGGGGGTACATGATTTGTGGCTTCCTTTGTGAAAATGGAAGCAAACTTGGCATATTCAGGGGAAAGGGTTGGCTTAGGTTTGGAGAACTCTGCCACTTGTGCAAGGATGGCAGCAGTGGTAATCTTTTGGATGGATGCCATCAGCTGGGGGTTGGTGAAGCAGGATCTGACCTTCTTGATGCAGTTAATGGTGTAAACAAATCATGCTTGGTCCAGGAGTTGGTCAGGGAGTTTGGCATCAAGGTAGCAACAGAGGCCTTCCATTTCAGTGTAGTCTAGGGAGGTGTGTGACGGAATGTGGGGTTTCTTTGGTGGTTTGGGCTTGGGGTGGGTATTCTTTGCAAGGTGTTTTCCTCTTGCATCTAAGTGGGCAAAGGAGAGGTCTAGGGAACAATCTTTGGATTTGTTGATGGTAAGGGTCTGTTTGACCCAGTTAATGGTGGGATTGGTGGCTTTAAACCAAGGGTATCCTAGGATGACGTTTTCTTTTCCTGCATTGACAACATAGAATCGAATTCTCTGGGTGATTTCTCCTATCTTGACAAAGAGGATGGTCTCGAATTTGCATTCAGTGTTGGTCGATTTGTCAGTGTTTCAGACTAGAAAGGGTCTTTCCAGTCTTTGGATGGGGAGCTTATTTCTCTTGACGAAGTCCAAATCTATACAGCAGATCTGGGCTCTGGAGTTGATGATCACAGGGGTTTTGATGATTCATAATGTAGATTTGGATGCGATGAGTTTCAAAGAGATGTAGAAGAAGTTTGGTTTGGATTTCACATGTTCTACAGTTACATGGTTCAAGGAAGCTACTTTTATCAATAAGGGCTTCCTTTCTAAAAATCCTGTTGATAGGAGGCGATGGCGAAGTTGAAGGAGGTGGAGAGGCAGCCTATAATAGTTTCCTCTTCTTCATCATTGGAGAGTTCTTTAACTTGGGCTGTGTCTACCTTCCTGACCTTCTTGGTTAGGGGGTGAAGGTTGGATCTAGGGGGTCTGGGTGGGAGGTCTGAGGAGTACATGGGGCAAGCTTTGGCCATGTGGCCCTTCTGTCAATAGCAAAGGCAGCGACCTTCTTTGAAGCACCTCTCTCTCTCTCTTTGGGGGTGAGTTTGGTGATCCTGTCAACGTCCATGGTGTTGGAATCTTTCTGGGTGTGTGAGGATGTTGGAGGATGGTATGCAGTGGAGGTGCAGGAAGTTTTGGCCTTAGAGATCTGGACAGTGAAGTTCTTCTGCCAGATGTACTGGTTGATCTTGGTATACCAATCATCGACCTTGGTGGACATGATATCTTGGATGCAGAACTTGTCAAGCAACCAGCTGGGAATGCCAGTTTGTAGGTAGTGGAATTTTGGGAGGAAAGAGTTCTCTCTGACTTGGGTAGATACAAGCCATGCGAGAGCGTCAGCTTTAGAGTTCACATTCTTGAAGGTTTTCTCAAACTTGGTGATAAATGAGGCCCAAGTTCCAAAGGATTGGGCATTGAGGGCAGTCTGGGAGAAGGTAGTTGCCCAGGTGAGGGTATTTCCTTTCTTCATGTAGGAGAGTGCAAAGACAACCTTCTTGTTGTCAGTGTTGTAGACTTCTTCATTGACAAGAAGATACATGCAGACCGAGTTGATCCATTGGATGGCTTTGGTGGGGATATCATCATATTCCTTTGGGGTGGCAATGCAAAGCTCAATGGGTTTTCTGATGGACATTGGTGGGGGCAGGGGTGCTATGGGAAATATCGGAGGTTGAACGGGTCTGGTGGTGGGAGATGGGGGTGTGGGAGTTCATGGGAGTACGGCAGTGGCAGAGAGAAGATGCACTAGGTTGGTGGTGGTCTCTAGGGTCTGTTGGATAGGGATGGGGGTGTCTTCTGAGGTGGGGGACTTTGGGATATCTGGTGATTCGGGGAATGGGGTGGGTGATGAGATAACCCTCTAGGCTGTACAGAGGAGTGACCAAGGAATGACCTCAGCTGTGTAGGTCCAGATGGGCTGCTGTTAGATGTAGACGTAAGTGTATTGTAAGAGAAATAGATAACATAGGGCGCAAGCCCCAGGTGAGGTATAAAGATGGGAAAGAAGCATGGTGAGCCCTGCAAGAGCCATGCTGTGGAGTAACTGCTGAATGCTGAGCCAGAGGCTATCCAGAGGTGAGGCATCTCTCATGAAGCATTGAGCTTGAGGGGTAAACCCCAAGAGACTAAAGCTGGAGAGCATCCAGCTGAGCTCTTGGATATATATACACGGTGTACATATACTACATAAGCATAATAGCATAAGCTACTATAGTCGTACAATAAATCCTAGCCTATAGCATAAGTGGCTCTTATCATAGTAGCACCGAGGGCATAAAGAGGTGGCAGCCCCTTACCCTGAGGTTGCAGTGTGGCGCAACCTGTACGTAGATCTACCCAGTCATAAGGTAAATGAAATGGCCACAGGCATCAGTGGCATAAGAAAGAGAAGGGTGAGCCCATAACAGGAGTGTGTATTCGTAAAGTGTGAAAAAGCAAGCATATGTAAGTAGGCTGGTTTACATTCTGGCACGAACTAGTCTGTTCTGCAGACAACGTTGCAGACTTGCAACAGGCGATGGTTGTCTACAATGTTGGAAGCCCCAGTAGGGGTCTGTGGTGGGTCTGCGAGAAATGGTGGTGGGGCACTACTCGAAGGTAGGCCCATTATAGGAGAGCTAGTTCTTTTGTTATGCTTGACCTGGATAGGAGTGAGCATAGCCTTAGGTAGAGGCTCAAGCTAGGTGAGAGTTTGAAGGGTACGTTAGAAGATGCAACTAGAGTTTCTAGAAGAGTGCTGTCTATCCTTCAGCAGAGGAAGGAGAGGCAATCAACAAAGGTGTTCAGTGATTCCGTGGATACATCAAGGGATGCAACTAAGAGCTGTCAACCTTCCAGCAAGGGGAAGGGAAGCGAGAGACTAAGGATTGGAGGAGGAGGCAGCTAAGGGAGCCAGCCACCGAGTTCAACAGGAGAACCAGGTGTATTCCCAAGGAAGAACTAGCTAAGGAACATGGGTAGTTCTGTGGGGTTTATATACTGTTGGGGTATCTAGTATTGGTAATTAAAAGAAGGTCATAGAAAGCAGTCGAATGAGGTATGAGTAATGGAGGAATGTAAGTGATGATGAAGCAAGTGGGTGATTGGCTGATTAGTGACAAAGGAAGAATGAGTAATTGGCTGGTAATAATGTAGGAAGGATAAGTCATTACAAAAAGGAAAGATTGTTCATATCAAGGAAAAAGAAGACATGGTCATGGTATGGTGGGAAGAAAGAAGTCAAGGAGTCAAGGAATCGTAACAGTTTCAGAGCTTGGTCCTGTGGAGCATCTTGCACTCATTTCCTTTGGTCTAGTTGCACTTCTAGTGCTCTAATGGTGGTGTACACCTTGTATTGGAGAGCTTCCTCCTCCTTTTCTATGAGTCATAAGGCTAATGGCTTGCTCTGCAGCCAATGACAATGGTGGGGACAGCATGTCATTTGGACCATACCCCAGGTCCAGTCAATTTCAGAATTGTGACATTTTAGCCATTCATATTCTAAGATGAAGGCATTCTTTCCTAGATTGGTGACTTCCACCATAACCTTTTCGTGGTGTCCCTGAAACTCTACTACTAGCTCTGTGGTGTGGAAAATGGATCCTGTGGAGTTTTTGATTCCATCAACATTGTAAATGGGGATTTTATGTTGGAGTTTTATAAGAGAAAGTTTAGTGTCCTGCACCCATTTCTTGTCAATAAATATAGCATTGGCTCCACTATCTAGCAGTGTCTTTGTGGAAGTATAATTATCTTCGTGGCGATTAGCAAAAGGGGCAATGCAGATATCAAGAAGGATCTCACAATCCTGATGGAGGTTCCAGATAAAAATGTCTTTGGGAAACTCCTCTTTTGAAAGTCTGTGTGAAATTGTAGATTAAGGGGAATTAAGCACCGGTATAATGCCCTGACCAAGCCTCTGAGAGAGCTCCCCTGTTGGCAAGAAAGAATCTGTTAAATTAGTGTGGGAAAATTTGGAGATGTCCAAGGCATCTGACTCCATACATTTGTCAATCATAAGTAGGGAGAAGCAGTTGGGAGAAGAAATTTCTTTTTTTGTATTTTATATATAATAGGAAGAAAAAGATTTCAGACAAGAAGAAAAATTGTCTAGGCCCTTACCATTCCTGACATGGCTTAGGCTCTGCCTTTTCCCAACTTTGAGGCAATGTTCTCATAGTTCCGGAACCAGGCCTGGATGGCCTCAAAGTCCATTCCTTGAATATTGGCCATGTAATCATGGCCTTTTCCTTTGCCAGCCTCTTTTGGTGGAGGTGCAGCATTCAAATTGGTCTGAGTTCTCAACATGGCTTAGACATATTCATTGTTGGTGCTTTTATCCTCTTTCCAGGAGGTTGTGCCATTGTCAGTGACGTGGGCTTGTCATATCTTTTTCTTTGAACAGCCCCTTTTGTGGGAGTGGTCCTTTACCAATTTGTAGCCACATTCTGGACACTTTTTCAAGTCTGGGTGTTTGCATTCCACAGTAAAGTGGCCTTTTCCTCCACATCCATAACATTCGTGGAAAGCTGTTCTGGTTGCATCAATATCCATGGCATTAGGATCACAACCTTTTGTTCTTAGTTTAGCACCTCGTGTGGTGCCTCGTGCCAGTAATTTCATGAGATTTTCCTGCTCATCTTGTTGGCGAAGGTAAGCAAAGAAGGTGTCTACACTTTGAGGGTAGTCTTCTTGTCAGATGTATCTTCTCATGATCTCTTGATCTGCATGGTGATACAATAGATCAATGAGGTGTGCTTCATCCAATTCTGCGATGAATTGATGTGATTTGAATTTTGACAGGAATGTCACCATGTCCTGCTTTCCTTGGGTTAGGTGAAGCAGCTGTTGCTTGTGCCACTCCTTGTCATTGAGGGGGTGGAAGTGTTATAGCATAACTTTCAAGAATTCTATCCACAAGGGCCATCCCCTGGTCTGTGCACCCTGGTAGATGGTATTAATGACTCTTGTGGCGTCACCTTTCTTCATTTGTGAAAGTACAGCCCAGACAGCCAATTGATCAGTGAGGGCAATTGGATTTCCTTCCACATCAATATTTTCCCCCACTATTCATTAAACACACATCCCTGGTTCCATCAAAGTTACTGGGGTCTGCTATTATCTTAGAGAGCTTTGGTTCTCCATGAGGGGCCACTCCCTGAGCTCCTGTGTCACTATTTGGTCCTCCACTTGTGTCAAGTTGTTCCAAAGGAGTTGGATTGCCACTTGTTGGCAGTTGATGATCTTGGAAAGCCTTTTCCTTTGCCGTCTTACAGCAAGGTGATTTTCCTTGGAGGCTTCTAGGTAAAGACGTAGTTGTGTGGCTATTTCTGCAATATCTTAGTGAGGATGTAGTGCAAGGGCAGTGAGACTCACTACCAAGACAGGAGGCAAAACAATCTGAGGAGTGAAAGGGGAATTGGTGGGTTGCAATCTGGACATTGTTACAAGAAGAAAATGTTATATTTAGAGGAATGGTTTGTAGTTGACTCTCTTTACCACTCTCAACCTTTTCACTGTCGCAGGTATGTGGTATCCTAGCCTGGGTCCTTGTCCTATCCTAAAAGTGTTCTGTATGTAAGTTTTCCTCTGCTGTTTCATAGGAGAAGGAGAAGTAGGAGTAAGAGAACTGAGAGGTGAGAGAGAATGTTTCTTGGAGGTGTCTGGTAATAAAAGAGGTAGTTGGATCAGGCTTAGCTTGTGCTTCAAAGGTGGCACAGAGATTGTTCTCTTGCTGGGTGCATCATAGAATTCATGGTTGAGAGGAGGGAGTTGGAGCCCTTGGACAGCTAAAGGATTTGGAGATGGTTCACAGGGTGTGGATGCTAAGTTGTCTAGGTCATTGGGATTGACCTCTTCCTCAAATGGACTCAATGAGGAGGCCCATTCTTCTTCCAATCTCTCTAGGAGTTGGTCAATGAGGGTGTGAAATCAAGGGTGGATGGGGATGTTCTCTTGTCCTGATTCATTGTCTGATCCCTGACAAAAGGAGTCTAATGCTTTCCCAGACCCTAGCTCTAATAGACCTTCTTTGATATCTACTGCTAGCTGTTTCTTTTCTACTATGTTAACTGGCTGTGCTAAAAACTGGGTGAGATGATGTGCATACTGTGCAACATCAGTGGATGTAGAAGAGAGGGACCTATGGAACTGGATTGGCACTTATATGCATACTACGGTTAGTCGCTTGTGCTCTATTCATCGGATCATCTGTAAGTTACAATGTACTCTTGGTTTTCAAATACAAGGGCAAGGTAAAGCTAGAAGAGTCTAGTCTAGTGAAACAACTGAAAGTGTATGCTTGAGAAGCAGGGCTTTAGGTTGCCTAGATCAAGAGGGAATCAAAAGTTGCTTAGAGGAAAAACTTCAAGAAACTAGACTGAGGACCATAGCCTCAGTGTCTCCTGGTATATATAGACAACAGCTATTGTTTGTACATGTATATATACTAGATATTGACCAATCTGTGAAGTCCGATAGTATGTCTATGCTAACCAGTAGTGTATCAAGCTCAGCACAGCTGAGATAAGAGTGAGTCATCCCACAGCAGCAGGAATCAAAAGGAAGAGAAGCCATTGAGGCTGTGGGATGAAAATGAGAGAATGGAGGTAGGGTATAGCCCTGAGCAGAACTGAGTGTAAAGTGCCTCATCGTAGATGTGGCAGTGGAAAATGAATGCTGTCTAGGCATAAGGTGAAAATGAAAAGAAGGTGTCAGAGATCTCCATATCTTAGATCAGTTAAGATCTAGATTGGACAAGCATTTTAGTGACAGATGGAACTTAGTGATCCCAAGTCCCAGTGAAGGAGACTGTGAGTCCTACCATGCACTCTTGTATCATGTCTGTGAAAGATAAGATGGCATCCATTATCATGATAAGACAAGAAGAAAAGAAAAATAGTTCTAAGTCCATCCTACATTGTGCAGTGGTTGTAACAACCATATCATAAAGTGGAAAAAGAGTGAAATGAACTAGTCCAGTTTGCATACTGGCATAAGTTAGTCTGTCATGCAGATAACATTGCATGCTTGCAACAGAATGAGTTATTGTGAAAAGAAAAAAGAGTCTGGAAGAGATATGGAGGTATTGCATGAATAGCAAAGGGAAAGCACATGGTTACAGGATTGTAAGAAGAAGAGAAAGAAGAATCATAACATTACCTCCCAATCAGATTTGAAGATCCTTGAGCTTTGATTCACTAATCCTTCATCCCATGATTATGCAGTTTGTAGTCAGTAATGGGCCTAGGTCACTCTTGTTTGATTCTATCCACATATGTAAGGACTCCCAGGTTGGATATCCAGTAGGGTGATAAATGGGGTTGGTAGGATATCTAAGCTCTTCCAAGAGGAGAATCTTTTCCTAGTCAAATCTCTGGTCAAGTGGGTTTCCTTCACAGAAGGGAAAAGGGGAACCAGTGAGATTGGCAATGGTGATAGTGGTGGTAATACAAGTAAGGGCATCAGGGAGAGACTTGGAATGAGGAGTTCCAGGGCACAAAGTCAGCAACAGGAGTTTTAGGTCATAGAGATCATTGTCCTCTAGATTTGTAGACATTGGTTGAGAGGGAACAAAGGTGATGGTCTGAGGTTTGGGGGAAAGGAAAACTCCAGTCATGGATGTTGTCTTAGAAGAAGCAGGTGGGGACCAGAGGCATGGAGTGGGGATGGAGTGGAACAAGGAGGTGATGTCAGAGATGGAGGAGATTGCTAGGGTCCATGGTAGTGTGGGGGACTCAATCCCTTGGTCTTGAAGGATGCCATCAATCCAGTTGATGGTGTTTCCTAATCCAAGTTGGTTCATGGCAGACAGGAAGGCATAATGGAGGAGGACATCAAGACATTGGAGAAGGGTGATGATGATGGTGAATGGTATGATGGAGGGGAAAACAGTGGTAGGATGGGATGTTTATGAGTGGCCCAAGTGATAGAGAGGACATGGAGAGATGGCAGAAGTGGAAATGAATGAATTAGTGGTGGGATTCAAGTTCATATCTCCAGCATGTGAGGATATCTTCCCACTTTTCTTTGCAGGTGAAGTCAAAGTGAAAAACAGAGGGCATAAGGAGGGAAGGCTTTCAGATGGGCCTTCTTGTAGTTCAAGAGGATGGTATTTGCTGAATGGAGTTCTTTCTCAGGAAGCCAGGAGTCTTCTTTAGTGGAGTATCCTTTCCATCAGATCAGATAATGGCATGCCATCAGGGGTCCATGATATTATATGATCTTTTTAATTTCATAATGTTCTTTGTTATTGATAAGGTCTGGTGGTGGTTGGGGGAAATTCCACCCATATATGGAGTTTTTGCAGTAGGACAATAGTAGGAAAGCATGGAACACATTGTGAATGTGCCACATAGAAGAAAGTCAGAGTTTGTACATAATGGGAGATAGTATGGCAGAGATAGTGAAGGGTCCTTCCTTTTTGGGGGCAAATTTGGGGTTGGTAACAGATCATTTGAGGTTTCTAGCTTCAAGCCAAACTTTGTCTCCTTTGGTGAAGGATTTGAACATTTCAAAGTTTCTTGCTTTCATGGTTTGTCTGGCAAGTTTTTGGGCTGCCAGGGCTTCATCTCTGACAAGGGACAGTGCTTTGAGATGTGATTCTACTACAGGAATAGACATTTCAGAGATGATCATGAATAAAACACAGGATTCATAGCCTATCATGAGATAGAATGGCAATTGGTTGGTTACTGAGTGGGGGTGGTGATTATGTGTAAATTCAGCTAGGGTGATGTATTGTGATCATGAGGTCATGTTGGAGCCACAGAAGATTTGGATGTAAGTCTCTATTTCCTGGTTGACTCTTTTAGTTTCTCCATTGGTTTGTGGATGATAAGTGGTGAAGAGGGCAAGTTTGTAGTTTAGAAGTTTCCCTAGCTCTTTCACAAGGGAGGATGTGAATTGTGATCCTCTATCTGATATAATTTTGTCATAGAGTCCAAATCTTTTGAAAACTTTGTTGAAGAAGATGGTGATGATGCCAGCAGCATCAATAGTTTTGTTGGTGGAGCATAGAATTATCCCCTTTGTAAGCTCATGGTCAACCACAACCAAGAGAGAGTCAAAGCCATCAAAAGGAGGAAGATTGGTGATAAGGTCATAGGAGATTTGTTGGAAGAGTTGAATGGAGAGGGATTTTATCGGGGATAGAGGGGGGTGAGTTGGATGGGTGTTGGTTTTATTCTGTTGGCATATAGCACATCCTTCAACATATTTGTAGATAAAGGAGGCAAGTTCCAGCCACCAGAATTTGGAGGCTACTAGTTGTCATGTTTCAGGTTACCAGAATGTCTGGCAGTGGGGTGATTGTGGTGTTTTTGGACTACTGTTTTTTGAAGGTCATTTGAATCAGAAATGTAGACATGATTTTGGAAGGTGAGGATCCCTCTGTCATATGCCCACTCAGAGAGGGGGTTGTGGAGCTTTTCAAAGGTTTCTCCAGAAAGTTGTTGTGGGGCATGGATGATGAGGGGGTGGAGAAGACCTTGGCACCTTTCAGCTTGTCTACTAGGTCTCCTATAAGGGATGAGGGGTATGCATCCCTTACAGTGTGTTCATTAAGGTATTGATAGCCTTGGCAGGATTGAAGGGATCCATCTTTCTTTTTGATGAAGAAGAATAGGAATGCTTGGGGGAAGTTGGATGGCTGAATTTTTCCAGTTTTCAGGTGTTCATCAATGAAGTTGTCAGTGGCTTTCTTCTTGTCAGGAGACAGTGGATATAATTTGCTGACCTTTAGTATGAAGGTCTCAGTGAGATTGATGGCATGGTTGTAGGGTCTAGAGGAAAGAATGTGGTCAGTGGCTTCTTTGGTGAATATAGAGGCAAACTCCACATATTTGGGAAGGAGAGTGGGTTTGGATTTAGAGAGTCTGGTGGTTTGTGCTAGGATTAATACAGTGATGATTTTGTGGATGGAGGCCATCAATTGGAAGTTGGCATAACAAAAGCCTACTTTCTTGATGTGGTTAATAGTGAAACAACCCTAAATCTAGATGTAAGGTCATGGTTCTCAGGTCGCTGTAGCATAGTACTAAATGAAGGAAGTAAGGGTGAGAAGGGAAGTGGTGTCAAGCAGAGGTGCTGTGCATCCTTTGGTTAAGGGGAAAACACCAAGAGAACTTAACTGAGGACTAAGCCTCATCAAGGTCTTGGTTTATATATTGTCTAGTCTATTTGTACATATTTGGCCTCTAGCTACATGTATGGTAATCCCTGTGTCCTACAGAGGTTCAAGTCATCAAGACTGCAGCAAGTGTCATGTACCAGGTGAGAACACAGCCTTTGGCTAGTAACACTGTTAGTCCAAGCTAGTATCCAGTACCTAGTCTAAATAAGGAAACAATGTATCTATATAAAGTATAATTCCTGCACCCTGATGGAGGAATGGAAGAGAAGGTCCATAGTCCTGTGCAGGTCATGGAGTACCTGGTATCCAGATCCTGATTGGTCTGTTGGTAATTAACTGCCACATCACTGATGTGGAAGAATGGAAATGGAGAAGGAAAGAAGGGCACCACTAGGGTGGTGCAAACAGTAATTAAAAGTGACTCATGTCCATATTCTAGATCCAAAGATCTGGATTGGGCAACAGTCATCGTCATTACATAAGAAGTACTACCAGTGGTCATGGGACTCTTGAATACTGGTGTCATTCATGCACCTAGTGCCAGGGCTGCGAAGATAAAGGTAAGATGCATCCATTATCACAATAAGATAAAGGAAGGAAAGAAAAATGACTAAGTCTGATGTGCGTTTGTGCAGCAACTGCAACAAATAGTATAGATGAACTGTGCTCAGTCTAGGAATTGATCTGGAAGTTTAGCACAGAGGTATTTGCAGAGTTCTCCATCTCAGAGTGGTCTAGCAAGGAATGGTGAGGGACATGTTATTTGGGTGGTTTGGATCTAGAGCAGGTATTCTTTATGAGATATTTCCCTCTTGCATCTAGGTGATTGAAGAAAAGGAAGAGGTCAAGGAATCTGTCTTTTGATTCATCAATTACAAGGGTCTTTTTGACCCAGTCAACAGTGGGTTTGGTGGCTTTGAACCACAGGTATCCTAGGATGATATTCTCCTTTCTCATGTTTATGATATAGAATTGGATTCTTTGGATGATTTATCTGATTTCAACAAAGAGGACAGACTTGAACTTGCATTTGATATTAGTGGACTTGTCAGTGTTTTGAACTAGGAAGGATTTTTTTAGTCTTTGGGTAGGGAGTTTGTTTTGTTTGACAAAGTCCCAATCTATGCAACATGTTAGATGTGTCCTGCATTATACTAGAATTCAACTTAGAGATTGTTCCTTATTGTCTTCTAGTTGATGCACTTTCAAAGTTAGTGGTTCTCCCTTAGGTTAAAGGATCGTATGGTTTCCTATATCTCAATCCTATTCCTTGGCCAATACTTAGTCTTTGGCTAAGACTATCTTTGACAGTATTGGAAGCAAGTCTATTGTTGACACAACCTCTTAGTTGTCTAGTACAACATAGGATGAGATGCATAGATCTGGCTAAAGTTCTATCTAAATATTGTATGGATTTTATAGGTGGTGCACAGACCAGGGTAGATCTGTGCTTATCTAGGTGAATATCTCATTGAGGAACACCATATGATAGAAGCATGTATGATTCCCCTTCTTGTTGTCAATGGTAAAGCTATCATGGGATCACAGAAAGGTGAAGGTCCTTCCCTCATGATCAATGGTAAGGCTATTGTGGAATTCTTTGGAATGAGTCTTTCATAGTTATTTATTGATGATTGAGATGCTATAGTACCACTGTAATGATGAGGGATGCTGTGGTATGAGAACATGGACATTCTCCTAATGTTCCCTCTCTTGGTGTAGTTTTTTTAATGGACACAGTCTTTTCTTGGGTGAATAAGAGAGATGATCTTGGGAGAAGCATCCTTTGGGTATCAGGTTTTATAACCCACTCTTCCATATATAAGGGTTTTTGGGAAATAAATGGAGGTACTCCCTCTATAGTGGAAAAGGGTAGAAGGTGTCCATTTTCAAGTTCCATAAATGGTAGAGATCAGTAACTGTACTGTCTCTGGGTTGTGTTTCTGTGATGCAATGTTGAGTCCATTGACCATGATATAGACCTAGTAAAGGGGCATTTTGTAACACAACATATCTGGGCTCTAGAGTTGATGATTGCTAGGATTTCAATGATTCATAACATAAATTCAAATGCAATGAGTTTCAGGGGGATGTAGAAGGAGTTGGGTTTTAATTTCACATGTTCTATGATTACATGGTTCATAGAAGCTACTCTTGTCAATAAGGGCTTCCTGTTCAAAAATCCTCTTGGTAGATTTCAATGGCTTGATTGAAGGAGGTAGAGAGACATCCTACAATGGCCTCTTCTTTATCATCATCAGAGAGTTCTTTGATTTGGGTGATATCTACCTTTCCTACCTTTTTGATGGGTGGGTGAAGGTTAGATCTGAGGGGTCTTGGTGGGGCATTATGGAAGTAAGTAGGGCATACTTTGGCCATGTGGCCTTTTTGTCTGCAGTAGATGCAGCAGCCTTTCTTGAAGCATTTCTCCCTTTTTTTCAGAAGTCAGCTAGGTGATTCTGTCAACATCCATGGTGTTGGAATCTTTCTGAGCATGGAAGGTGGTGGGTGGGCAGTGGACATGCAGGAGAAGTAGGCCTTGGAGATCAGGGCAGCAAAGTTCTTTTTCCAGATGTACTGGTTGATTTTGGTGTACCAGTCATTGACTTTGGTGGGCATGGTGTCTTGGGTGCAGAACTTGTCTAGGAGCCAGCTGGGAATGCCAGTCTGTAGGTAGTGGAGAATGGTGGTGGTATGGGTGGTGGTGTCAAGCTCTGCTTCAGCTACCTTCAGCTTAAAGGTGGCCATATATTTGGGGAGGAAGAAGTCTTTGTGGACTCTGGTAGATGCTAGCCAGGCAAGGGCATCAGCCTTGAAGCTGATGTTCTTGAAGGTCTTTTCAAATTGGACAATGAAGGAAGCTCAAGTCCCAAACATGTTGGTGTTCAGGACAGCTTGGAAGAAGGTGGTTGCCCAAGTGAGGGCATTTCCTTTCTTCATGTATGAGAGGGCAAAGACAACCTTCTTTTTGTTGGTGTTATATACTTCCTTGTTAACCAGGAGGTACATCCTTACTGAGTTGATCCATTGAATGGCTTTGGTGGCTAAGCCATCATATTTCTCAGGGATGGCAATGCAAAGTTCATTGGGTTTCTTGGTGAACATTGGAGGGGGTGGGGGTACCACAGGGAACACAGGTGGTTGGATTGATCTGGTGGAAGGAGATGGTGAAGTAGGGATTCTGGATAGTATGACAGCTATAAAGAGGAGGTGGGAAATGTTTGTGACAATCTCTAGGGTTTGCTGGGTCAGAATGGAAGTGTCTTCAGATACTGGGAATTCTGGAGACTTTGAGGGTTCTGAAAAGAGGGTGGATGATAGTTGCTTCCTTTATTGGAAGCCCCAATAGGGATTAGTGGTTGGTCTGCAAGAAATGATGGTAGGGCACTACTTGAAGGTAGGCCTGGTGTAGGATGAGCTAGTTCTTTTATTATGCCTGTTCTGGGTAGGAACAAGTGTAGCCTTAGATGGGCATCAGAGAGTTTTCTGTGGTGTTAACATTACTACTAAGTGTGATGTTAAGTCCCCTTGTTCTTTGGTTTCCTTCTTCCTTTGATATCTTTTTAGGCTTCGAGATTCTTCTTTTTTAGTTGAGATCTTCACTAGAACTTTTGTTAACACTTGGTAGTTATTACATAGAAC
>JBBPTE010000265.1:7746-17973 GCA_038093935.1 Tylopilus cf. pallidocervicolor | reverse complement strand
AGAGAGGAACAAGGCGAGGTGTTTGACCGCCTTATCCCTCGTTTTCTTGTCTACAAAAGCTATGAACAAACAGACGGAGTGAAGACAAGACACCTACCGGACGACGCGAGATATTTGCCCAACGGCGGGGACGAGGCCATGTCTGTTTCACGATCGGATCGGATTGCGGGCTAATATTCCCCAGTCACGTGACACACCGTGAAGAGGGCGAGTCGATCCTTGACGGCGCCCGTCGCAGACGATGAAGGGACCCATCACTTGCCATGGTCAGCTTTTCCGCCGCCGCCGCCTCGCAACGACGCCCGCTGACGACGACAGTCCTCGATGTTTCCCTTGGAACGCCTGCCCAGGGTGTCCAAGTTAATCTCCAGGTTTATCGCGACAGGGGTCATTTCGGCGTGTTTGATCCCGTCTCTCAGCAGTTTAGTCCATTCCCCGTCTCGAGGCCCGTCGCTGACCCCCTTTGCCAGTGTCACTGACACCGATGGTCGCTGCATGACGCTCCTCCCCCCACGCGACTCCGAGGGGGCGATGCAGGCACCCGAGTTCCAGATCGCCCCTGGCATCTACAAGGTCGTTTTCAAACCGCAAGAGTATTTCGAAAAGAGCGGTAGAAAGTGTTTTTATCCCTGGATCGAGGTCGTCAACCCGACAGATGCACGTCTTCCCTTGCTAACCGTCCGCCCCGCAGATCCCGTTCCGAGTCGAAAATCCAGACGAGCATTATCACATTCCTCTCTTAATCAGCCCATACTCGTTCACTACATACAGGGGCAGTTAATCCACGTGTGTGATTCCCTGCTATGACGTTGTGTACAGTCCTCTCTATTAAAGAGTGAGTGTGGCTAGTCTAATCGTTCTCAAATGCACGAGGGCTATTGTACGAGTACTCTTGCATATTGCACGCCCTTGATATGCACGCCCCGCATGGATGACTTGACGTTCTGGATGAACGTATCCCGACTCTTCCGTAGTTCTTCTGCAGCCTCTGCAATCTCGTCAACAAACCAAACTCTGTAAACCAAACCGTGTCCTCCCACCTTTGTTCAGTGGATCATCCGCGTTCGGTTCCAAGAACAAATACTGTAGTCCGACCATAACCGAGTTCAGGTTCAGCACTGGCTTCCAGTCTTCTCGCAATATGTTCAGGCAAACGTTGCCCTCCAAGTCTACATTAGGGTGATATATCTTGATAACGATCAGCAGTTTGTAAGCTTGCGACACGGGACGCGTACCGTTTGTGTGCACTTGACCTTTGGTGGCTCATGGGGGTAGTTATTGTTGATCGTAAACGAGAACACGAACGCCCCGCCGCAATACATTCCTGTGGTGACGGTGTCAGACATCAGAGCCCGAGAAGATACATGTTACCAAACCCTCGTCGGGAGTGATGGTGAGCGTGAAGTTGAGGAGATCAGCTGGATCGGGAAAATGAGTCTTCATTGTCGGCGGAAGGTCCAGCTCAGTCAGGTCTGGTACGTTGGTGCGGTCTACAAGGCAGCCAGGACGGTTAGGAGTGGCAAGACACACCTTTCTGTACACGTATCTGTGCAGCACTGGTCTTGGGCTTCTTCTTCGCCGCCGCATCCTCGTTCTTCTTCATGCTAAGGATCTGCGGGGCAGGTCAGTCACCGAGGACATCGACGGCGACGGCACAGACCTTCAACATGGTGGGGTGAGGCAGAAACGTAGCGGCAGCTGCCGAGACGGACTGCATCGTGGAGGCGGTGAGTCTGCCAAAGCCGTCATGTCCAATCTGTCACAGACGCTGCCGGTCATCGACCTCGACGTCTTTCTCGCTGGGGACGACGCCTCTGAGCGGGTCCGGCAAGAGTGCAAAAAGGTGTGCACACGAGCTCTGCGTCCAAGCTTGCCAATGGCCTCATTCCCGCCAGGCTGCCGACGCTCTGATAACGTACGGGGCTCTCCTCGTCCATGACTCTCGCGTGTCAGAAGAGGACAACGACGTCTTTCTCGATCTCGTCGAGGATTACTTTGCACAACCTCTCCATGAACTCAGAAAGGATGAGCACCCCGAGATTTCATATCAGATCGGGGTGACCCTCGAGAACACCGAGAAACCAAAGTGTGCCGTTCACCAACCCTGTCTCGACATCATCGCCCGCCTCGATCCCGCAGAAAGACCTTTGGACGTCTCTGGTCACCATCCAGACCCCAAATGCCGTTTCTTTTGGAAAATGGGAACCCCGCCGCCTTACGAGACACAGTACCCCGCCCTCAACGCACCCAATGTCATCCCTCAAGCGTCTGTCTTCAAGGACATATGGCAGCACATTATGGAGAGGTGGGGCAAGTCTATGAAGGACGCGTAGGTCGCTCTTCCCTGATCGCTTCATGTCGTTCATCGTGTGCTCTTTGCCCAGTGTCGAGAATGTCGCAGAGATGACGGCGATTGGCCTTGGACTCTCCCGGGACGCTATCAAGGAAGCAGGGAAATACGGGCAAGTGTACTTTCGCCTTCTGCGAGATCAACCTTTAACACAATTCACACAGGCCACATTTGCTTGGCCCAACGGCCTCAGATCTCACTAAATACGGCGAGGAGGATACCATTTTGGCAGGATTTCACACCGATCTTAATTGTCTCACTATTCATGGTCGCTCGCGATACCCGGGACTCAATATTTGGGCACGAAATACTGGAAAGCGCATTCCCGTCAGATTTCCACCAACTGGACGTTATCTTCTTGTGCAAGCAGGAAAACAGATCGAACATCTCACCGGAGGCCTCATCAAGGCTGGTTTCCACGAAGTGGTTGTGAATGAAGCGACCCTCGACGTGAGTTATATGTACACATGACGTCTTCTTCGCTTGATCCCGCTGCGCCCTTTGCAGACGATTGCAAGACGTAAACTTAGTCACCCAAATCGACCTCTTATCAGAGTCTCATCCACCTTCTTCTGGCACCTTTCTTCCGATTATGATCTCTCCCCTCTCCCGACATTGATGGAGCGTGCAAAAATGATGGAGTTGCCTGAAGCAGAAATCGCGCGTTTGTATCCTCGTATGAAGGCGGGACAGCAAGTTCAGAAGTAAGCACTATATGCTCTTTCCCGAGCTTTTTCACTCAGTGCATATTGCAGCGAACTCAAACACATAGCCCTCATGGCCTGATTGACCATCGATCTCCGTTGTATTCGCCATCCTGGGTGGTATCAGACTGGACAGATGATCGAGTCCACTAGCCTATAGCGTGCACATTTAGTAGAGAGAATGTACTAGTTTCAACGAGGAATCGCAGCCCCAAAGACACGAAGGACACTTTGAAGCTTGACGGTCATCTCGTCCCATTCTGCCCGAGGGTCCGAAAGTGCGGTTATGGCGCCACCAGCACCTATAACCCACTCTTCTACGTCAGGGTTGGTGGTTGACACCGACCCTGCGGTCTTCAGGGAGCAAGACGCAGACGGTCGGTTGCACTGATCGTCGTACTTGAAGCAACTCCGAATTGTAACTGACCAATCTCCACCACCTCCTACACACCAGTAGCCAAAAACACCTGAATAAACGGCACGTTCGTTATCTTCGAGGGTCTGCAGGATCTGGACACTGCGCTTCTTAGGCGCTCCGGTCATGCTGCCTGTAGGAGGGTTAAAGGACACGAATGAGTGTGTTAGAATATCTTACCAGGTGGGAGGCTACGCCTAAGCAACTCCCAACCGAGGGCGCCGTTAGCATGCCGACTGTCCAGCGCATCTGCGCCGTCGGTAGGTCTCCCTTGAATGACACTGACGAGCTGCCAGACAGTCTTGTACTCTTCGACCTCGCAAAATTGAGTAACATCAACGTCTTCACCGACGACATTATGGAGATCGTGGCGTATGAGGTCAACTATCATCAGGTTCTCTGCAACTTCTTTCACGTTACCTCGAAGAGCACGTTCTGCAACTGCACGCGTGATGCCAGGCCCTTTTCGAAGGGTGCCCTTGATAGGACGTAGTTGATACGTCGATCCCGGTGGGCGAGAAAAAGAAAGAAAACGTTCCGGCGATGAAGCCAGCAGCGTGGTAGGATGTAGTCGAAGATATGCAGAGTGAGGGGCAGGATTCAGTTCACGAAGGTGCTTGTAACGCTCCCATGACAAAGAATATTGGTACGTAGCCTTGCGTGTGCTAGGGTGATGTAGAACGACTCTTGTACGAGCTGTGAGGCATAGTTCGTAAGAGTCTCCTGCATCAAGGTATTCCTTCGCGGTATTAATCCGAGAAATATATAGCTCCTTGTCCGGTAATATGACGGTTGCTGAATTGGTTGGTGCCTTCGTTGAGGAAGGAACTGTATTACACGAATGAGAAGCGTAGTCTGGGACGGTGAACTTGAGTCTCGCCGCCGTTTTTGCGAGCCACTCTTCGTCGTTGTCTATGATAGATTGAAGATAGATTATATTCGTCTTGCTATCGAGAACGATGCTGCGTTCCACAAATACCAGGTTTACGTCTGGATGACGACCAGAATGTGCCGTTGAGGGCACACCGAGCGATTCGACGCCCAGTTCATAAGACAAGTAGCCGATTAGACCTCCCCAGAAGGGCAAGCCGAATGAGCCACGGCAAACTTTACGTTCGCTCATGAACGAAGATAACCACGACCAAATATCGTGTGATTCTAGATGAATATGAGATGTGGAGTTCCCTGTGTGGAATGATAGGAAGCTGTTGCCGATGAAATATGTGATACGAGGAGAGGACGAATGAAGACAGCCGATGATGGTAAATTGCCCCGGCTGGGCGAGGGACTCCAGCATGACAAATGGAGATGCCTCGTCTCTTGCGCCGAAAAGCTCACAGATGGTCACTGCATTCACGTCTGGGAGATGCAGACTGACCGTAAGGACTCTTCCCTGAGACGTGGGGCGGATAGAAGAATGTGGTGAATGTGGGTTTGGCCAGGGCTTGCCAAACCTAACAGCAGACATGGCATCCCATGAGAGAATGCAACGACCATGAGTCGTGTTCCAGGAACGAGCCAAGCGCCAAAAGTTTGACATCACTTCAATGCCCCCCCCTCGCGTGAGGACGGACTCGGGGTGGTATTGTACAGCCCAAAAAGGATGCTGGGTATGCTTAAGGGCCATGGCTGTTTTTTCGATTCCCGGATCATCGAATGCCCACGCGAGCACCTCCAGATCTTCCATTCCACTAAGTTCGGCATGGAGGGAATGGTAACGAACAGCTTCCACGATACCAACGCCCTTGAATATCTCCGTTCCTTTATGTTCGACGATGGAGACTTGGCCATGCTTTACGACAGGTAGCCTCTTGACTGTCGCACCACACTCCACGGCCAGACTCTGCAACCCAAGACACACACCAAAAATAGGCAACATATAGTGTTCATCGAGCTTCCACAAATGTTTGACAAGTCCGATATCTGCAGCTACGTTGGGAGATCCAGGACCGGGACCCACGATGATGGCAGAGAAATACTGAAGGAATGGCAGTAGTTCTAATAGGGTTAGTTCGTCGTTCTTGATGATGTGGATTTGGCTGGATGGCGTTGCCTTACGACAGAGGGATGCAAGGCTGGAGGTAACAAAAGACTCAGATTGGACAGCACCGAACTACTATATGACCCACTTGAACGTGAAGGAGTCATGGGAGTCCACGAGAAGGATTCGCTCAGGCGCAACGGACATGGTCGGAAAATGCAGGCGCGAGGTTAATGCTGAACTTGAGAGTCAATCATGAAATTTATGTCTGCAAGGGAAACGGTGCTTACTCCACAGTTAGCTTGACATGGTGATGGAGAGGCAAGTCGACCAGCCACAAGTCATGATGCGCCATTTGCTAATCAAGACAACTCAAGTGACCGCTTCCATGGCATCCGTGAAAGACGAACATCAGAAGCTGTTCGACCAGGTACAACCAAGTATACAACCCGACTGTCAATCACTGACCGCCTTCAGCTCAAACCAATCTGTGTACCCTTACTCGAAAAATCACAACTTTCACCGCAAAATGTCTCCGTCGTGTTGCAGCTCCTCTCTGCCCTGCGGGATATTCTCGGGCAGCGCTCCGAACCAGCGCTCTCAGCGAACCTCGCGTCATATATATATCTCCCACTATCCACAATTTTACATCGGAACCCATCGAGCAACATTCCTGACCAAGTAATGGAGGAGCTTCTCAGAATACTCGCAACTCTGTGTCGTTCGTGGTGGTGGACCGGTGAACTGGACGTTTGGAGCCAGGTGTTTATGTTGTGCGGTTCTATCATTGGCAATCTTGAAGGCAAGGGGAAAAGCAGAGATCGAAGTGATGAGACCAAGGAAGCTGCCGCACGATGTATGCTTGCACTCCTCCGTGAACAAACGGATCCGGAGGCACCACCCGAGACTCAGTACCGTTCCACTCAACAGCGTCTCTCTCAATTCCAAGCGTACGCACACTCCGCTCGGTTCTTGCCTGTAATAGGGCAGACCATGGATTTCCTCTTGTCGACGGCAATGTCACCGCACCGGTCCTTGCAACGCCTTTCCTTGCAATTATTGGACATCATCCTTACACTTTATGCGCCAGTTCACTTCATCCCATCAGTGCTACCAGGTGTTGTTAGTACAATGACACAAGTCGCGCTGGCTTCCAAAGAAAGCAAGAACTGGGCCAGTGGAGAAGCTGTTGCGGGGGCCCTGATTGTCATACAGAAGGTGGTGGTACTCTCTATTGGAGATGACGTTTGCGTTGCAGACGGGGCTATTCGCAGAGTGGCCGATCTTGCAGACTTTGCTCGCCTCAACGATAGCCCAGAGGTAGAGCTACATCCAGCGATGTCTCCGCCTTACTTGGTTAACCGCACCTCTTCTTGGTTAAGGGCTTCTGCTTCTCAGCTTCATATTGCATTAAATACACTCACTCCACTGGTCAATCACCCCACACCCTCCGCATTAACTGCACTAGCAAGTATGGCGAAAGAAATTCTGGCTACGACTTCATCGACGCTTCCGCAATCGCAATCTCTCCTGTTGTCGTGGCTGCTGTCGTTGTCCAATTCGTCTTACCCTCGGGTTGCCGAGCTCGCACACAGTTCTATCCTTGACCTTCTCTCGGGCGTTTCTACACGCCATTCACTCCTGCAGACTTTGACACAGATTGCAAAGGATAGTCTGAGCTCTTTGCCACGTTGGATCGGTTCTCAGGCGGATTCCAAGGTGGAACATGTCGCTGGTCAGGTGGAAGCGATCTGTCGACTAGCTCCATCCACTTCAAACGCCCTCGGCGCCTCATCACTATCGCTTGGATTGAATCTTCTCCTTGGTCCGAGCGGAGGCATCGAACGGTGGGGCTGGACCTTACTGTCGGTTCTGGAATTCAGGACTCCTCTTATCACAGTTCACCACGCGCTTGGTGCACAACTCTTTCTGCAGAACGACCCCAGATCAACGGAGAGGATCATTTTTCCTGAAGTCACATTCAAAAATATTTTCTCGAGGTCTGCAAGCGATGCCCTAACAAGCATGTTCAGAGCATTGGGTCGCGCAAGCGGCGATAGCTGCCTCTATGCGATAGAATGGTTTGCCAGTACTGGACGCACTTCTGAGTCGTGCACCGCTGTGACGGCTCTCTGGTGCGCAAGTCGGCTGTTGGAAGGCGTCAGTGGTACTTGTCTGGGCAGTGAGGACCAACCTCCGGGGGACATCATGACCCACAGTAAACGACTTGAGAGGCTTGCTAGAGGACTCGCTCGAGATATCGCAGAACTGTGGACTAGCGAACCCACAGAGACTGCAGATTCCCCATCCGACCTACTAGACAATGATCGGATCCCGCGAACGGAATTCAAGAAGGGGTTGACTACTGTCCGGGCTACAGTAGACATCGCAGAACCTCGCCGTTTCACGCTCCCCGACTCAATCGTCCAACCTCTATTGCACAAGACATTCTGCCTTCATCTCCTCGCGATGAGCGCCAGCATCTTACAAGTAAACTTCACGCCACTCCTTGTGCACGTCTTGTATCCCATTCTTCACTCCGTCATCTCACCAACACCATATCTCTCTCTCACTGCACTCGCTACTCTCACTTTTATTGCTGACGCGACCTCTTATGCATCTCCTGCAAACCTATTGTTCTCACATTTCGACTATGCCCTTGACGCACTATCTCGTCGTCTGGGTCGCCGATGGCTTGATGTCGATGCTACCAAGGTCCTAGTAATATTGGTCCGCCTAGTCGGCAGTGACGTCGTCCAAAAAGCGGGGGACATAGTAGAAGAGTGTTTCGACAGACTTGACGAGTATCATGGATACGAAGTACTCGTCGAGGGCCTAGTGGAGGTCTTGGGAGAGGTTATCAAAGTCATCGAACATGACAGCCTTCACGACTCAGACGCACCGAAGGAAGACCCTCTTGCGCCGCTGAAACCCCAGAGCCTTGAGTCTCTACTTGATTGGGTTTCTCATCGCAATGATTCCCTGCTGGAGCATGATGACACTGACTATGGTCCCGCCCCTCGCCAGGCCTGGGGTGAAATGAACGATGAAGGAGCAGAGGACGTGGTCAAGCAAGAAAGTAATCGCGATCAGGAAATGCCTCTTACACCAGCGCAGGCTTTGGCAAAGCAAATGGTGTCACGCTCGATCTATTTCCTCACTCACAGGTCATCTGTCATCCGGGCTCGGATCTTATTGCTTTTGAAATCTGCGACACCCATATTGTCCGAATCCGCACTTCTTCCCTCCGTCCATCAAGCTTGGCCTTATATCCTGAACCGGTTCGGCGATACAGAAATTTACGTAGTTAGTGCTGCGGCAGCGCTGGTCGAATCATTGGTCAACCATGTAGGCAGTTTCATGAGCCGGAAGATATGGGACGACATCTGGCCCCGATATACCACCATCTTGAAGAAGCTCGAGGCCGCGGACGGGGAAAGCGCTCTCGCACGCCGGGGTCGTGGTGCAGTCGGAACAGATTCGACCTACACTCATTCGCACCGGTTATATCGGGCCATTTTAAAGACCATGACAGCAGCAGTTACAGGAGTCCACATGCGAGATGCCTCAGGGTGGGAGGTTATCCTCCTTTTTCGGCGCTTCCTCCACCACGAGGCACACGAAGAACTCCAGGAGTGTGCACGCGATTTATATACGGCACTTGCGAAGAGCAATGAAGACGCCGTGTGGTTAGCGCTCATGGCCACATCAGGGCGCGTAGCATGTGACGTCGCTTTCCTGAAAGACACAAGATGGGATATCAACGATAACATGACTCTCATCTTGAGAGGGTAACGCCATTTGTAACTTGGGTGGACGGAGTTCAACCGAAATTATGATGTAGCTGGTGGAACGTGGCGCCGGATCTCTACACCTGCTTCTTGGAAGAGCGCTGCAGATGCCTCATCTCTGCCACAATTCATTTGAAACCCGTAACGGAATTGTACAAACACGTACACTTTGTAGCTCAGGTTGTAAATGACCGTCTTAACTCCACTCTGTATTATTTTGATGGTGCACTTGAGGCACGGACACCTGAATGATGACGTTAAATAAAAAATGACCAAGTGAAGCAGTAACGGTGCAAACGTGTTGCAATACAATATTGCATTGGTTCCCACTCGGTCGCGACCTGCTTCGAGGAGGGCATTCTCCTCTGCATGCAGGCAAAGGCAATCGACTTCACTAGCGTTTGACGTTTGATTGCACTGCGCACAACCCCCTGAATTCGTAATCAGTAGACGGAAACGGGTGTTGGTTTGTATGCCTCGCCGTCATGACAATTTGTGACGCCACGTGGAGTGCCATTATATCTGAAGTAGGTCCAGTCGGATATGATCAATGCCCGAGACCCACGAGCGACTTACCCTGTGGCGACGATGCGATTATCACGGACCAATATGGCCCCAACTCGGCGCTTCATGCAATTAGAACGCTGAGATGCAAGTTCAGCGAGTGTCTGGGAACTAGACGGTAAATTTCGGGCAAGCACATCAAAGAACATGCCATGCCATAAAATATGTATCCCACTGGGGTCGCAGTCGCTCGGTATTTGTCATATCTAACAAATCCAAGTGATGATGTAGCTCCGGTAGAGACTGAAACGTGTTAGTTATATTGAGCTTCACAAGATTATTGAATCCCCGAAGACCCTGCTGTGGATTTTGACCTGAATTTGAAGAAGCCATATCAATTCCGAAAACGCAGTCGTCGTCTTCACGGACAAATTCCTCCAGTGATAGCGAACCTGGGCTGATGTTGTTTCCAGCATTGCCTG
>JBBPTE010000264.1:1705-15207 GCA_038093935.1 Tylopilus cf. pallidocervicolor | reverse complement strand
TGGACGTATTGCAACGGCCAGCCCAGTCTTTCCTATGCTGTGCAGCATGCCTGGACCATTACGAGCACGGGACTTATTTCGCTACAGATCTTGCAAAGACTGTTCATGACAAGGCAGGTATCCGAGCGATGTCGCTCTTAGCCTCAGACGATTCCCCGTTGACTTCTACGTTGTGGTACGTCACGGCGGCCTCGAATGGAGAACTGAAAATAAGTGATCGTCGATGAATGACAATGTCGAATAGTGTGGCCCGACTTCTCGATATCAGATAACCCTTCCCTAACTGGTATTAGCGCTAACCGATCTCGCAGACCATCAAATCGGTCGGCCACCATTTGTCTAGAGGTTTATGACTCCTTCGAATTACGGCTCGTGTTTGGGACTGGGTAGCAGCTGCCAACGTTAACGGTCACCATGGAACGACCATTGGATCGCAGTGCAATTGTTTGTGAGTGGGACGGATTTGTGTAGAAGACCCTTGGTACTCACGCTATAGCAGCCTTTACTTTCTCTCCGAAGGAAGGGGATGTTATTTCCTCGTGTTCATCCATTTTCTAACCCCCAAACAGGGGAAGTGCGAGGGTAGTGATGCATCAGCCTCAAGGGTTTTATCTCTCACTACGTAAGTGAGCTACTCGCGTGAACACGATCGAGTTAATCACCGTATACTTGCAGTCAACTATAGTTAAACTTGGCGACAGCAAAATTCGTTCTCTGTCGGGTCGAGTGCACGGATGCAGCTCTCGATAGCCCCCTTAACTTGTTTCGCAGTGCACATACTGCACGTCCTGTCGGGCATGTTGACCGGCCCTTTACATTGATCTAGCTGGCTATGGCCCATTTCGCGCGGTTCAAGAAGCCGAAGGGTATGGGGAAGGAGCACAAGCTGAGGTATTGTTGCAAGAGGCGACGAAACTTGGCTCTGCAGAGAATTATAAGAGCCGAGCTGCAACTTTCATGCTCCAGCTGCACGTCAGACGTAGAACAACCCCTGCTTCAAGAGACCAGGGTTCAACTTCACGTTTGACAGACATGGACCCACGGATTTTGAGTATCCAGTAGTTGCACTGCTTTGGACCGTTTAGTGAAAAACCATGCGATCGTACTCTTGGAGGGATTGGTCAGGTCCACTCGTGTTTGACACTACGTACTAGGACGAGGGAATCTTGGTGCGGCCTTGCTTTATCGATTCAAATGTCTTGGAGACCTTAAGGATGCAATCCTGAGGGTCAGGAATCCCGTTGACCTTATTCCTGTATAGTCACCCTCGCAAGCCAGCCTTTCTTGGTAATCTTGGCTTGGCCTAGCCTTGCAAGCTTGTTCCGAGCGCCTTGGCGAACTGGTCGGGCAGCTCGGTGACCTCGAAAGCGCCACTTCGGCATTCAGGGATGTTGTTGACCTCACTCTTCATAGTCACCCTGACAAGCCTGCTAGTCTTAGCAATCTCGGCAACTCCTTTTCTACGCATTTGGAGCGACTCGGGGAACTTAATGAGCTCGAGAATGCAATTTTGATTCTCAGGGAAATCATTGACTTTGCCTCTCCTAGCTACCCTTAGCAGTTACTTTTTCTCGTTCATCTTGGAGGGCTGAGTGCACTTGAGGCAGCAATTTCGACGCTCTGGGATGCTGTTGATATCACGCCTCCCGAGAAATCTGTTTCTTAACAACCCCAATAGTTCCTTCTTAATTCGTTTCATGTGCCACAGCGAACTCAGTGACATCAAGGCAGCACTTATGGTACTCAGGGACGCTGTTCCTCAGGGTAACACCGAAAAACCCTTCGTTCTGAACAGCCTCAGCGGTGCCTTCCGCGCTCATTTCAAACCCTTTGGGGAGTTAAGAAACCTTGAGGCAGCAATTTCAATGCTCAGAGACATCATTGGCCTAATCCCTCCCAATCACACTGACATACCTCGCTATCCTAGCAATCTCGGTGGCTGCTTCGTTACTCGTTTCAATCGCCTTGAGGGACTCACTGACCTCGCTGCGGCACTTTTGGTGTTGAGGTATTCTGTTGACCTTACCCCAAATAGTCCCTCGTTGATACTTTCTTTACTCGTTTTAAGCACCTCACCTACCTTTACGCAGCAATTTCGGTGCTCGTGGATGTTATTGACTCGGTCACCCTGAGAAACCTAGGACTGTGAACAACCTTAGCTGCTTCAATGCTCGTTTCGAGCATCTCAAAGAGCTGCCCGATCTCGAGAATGCAATTTCGACGCTCAGGCATTCCATTGTCTTCAACCCTCGTGATCACCCTCGCAAGGCCAGCCACCGTACCGACCTAGGTAGCTCCTTCCAAACTCGTTTCGTGCACCTGGGAGAACTAAGCAACCTGGAGCAAGCAATTTCCCTATGCTCGTATGCTGCTTCCGCACCGGTCAGCTTGAAAAAGGATCGATTTCATGCATGACAGAGATGGATATCTTGCGCTCGACTTAGATGTCATTACTCTTTCCTCCATGCATATTCTGTTGCTGTTGCCTTCCTTCCTCAATTAGCCTCTCTTTTGTAGACTGTTACAGTGAACTCATGCAGAGGCCAATGTAGTGCGGGATGCGGCGGCAGCAGTTCGAGACTCGAGGCTTCCAGAAACTCCATGAAGTGGCTTGAGCAAGGACTGTCGATCGTTTTTATCCCCTTGTGGGGATCCGTCGTCAAGCCAGTCTTAGATGCCTTGGTTATCTCAGTATGTCCTTCCACTTTAGCCCATGGTCCCTACTCACAGCATTCTCGTGCGGCCACCCAATCCTGTTGCGGCACCTAGCAGCGATCTGCGCCTTCTTGGTGTCCATCAACCATCCTCAGATGGCCTTCCTCGACTTCCTGGCGTTGACATCGAGTTGGAACGCATCAAGAAGATAATTGGGGACTCACCTTTGGCACAAACAACTCTCCTGGAATCATCAGCTGGGACGGTAGAACAAGTGCTTGCCTTGATGAAGGGGATCAAGATCAACGCCGCTTGAAGCTATATTGTCGCATGGTCAGGTCCCTATGATGGACTTGCCTTTTTCTCTGCATGTCAGCACTCACACAGCAAAGGGCGACGAACGTCTTTCCAATGAGGCCACACATATCGCGGCAGGAGTGTTGTTCGCGGGTTGTGCGGGAGTTGTTTGTACGATGTAGTTACGCCCGATGTGGCACTAAGGGATCCGGGACGTATACACGGCGTACGCCCCACCTATTTCGGAAAGGCACCGTAATGCCAGATTACTGTGAGCTGCGCAAGCGCTGCACGAAGCTATCTGGCGTGTTCGAGATAATGGCATTACGTCGTTTGTCGATTGGTTTCCATTCATTCATGTAGGTCGTTGAATGTTTTGGGTGTCTGCATGTCTTTTATTTTCACACTTTCATATGCCTCGTCACATGCATGTGGATAGATCGACTCGCTTAGACAACGCTTGGACGTGACCTGATTGGAATGTATTGATGGAATCACTGACACTGCCGTTCCGTGTTTCAGTCATTCATGTGGCAGACGGGGTGAACTTGTCCCTTCGAAACTAGATTTGGACGGCCGTTTCGTCGAAGGCCTGGCATTTCGCTACCTCAGTACGCAGATCCTCAACCCCTCAAACTTTATGCGTGCACGAAAGGCTTTCTGTCCCTGAAAAGTACTCGTGTTGCGGGTCATTCCCATTTTAACGAGAGCATTCACGAGGTAACAGTGACTACTAACGTCGGATCGTGATGAGGGATATAGATATTGACGTCGCCTCTCCGACACTTCTAAAGGAGACACATACGGCAAGGTGGAGCTCCATGGACAGCACCAGTAAACATTTGGCAGGGGTTCGTCGAGAGGGACAAGAACGTTATTTTTCTGGGGAACAGACTGGTGATGCCAGGACGTCCTCTGCGCTTACTTTTGCGCATTCAAATTTCATGTGGGTTGGTCACTGACGTGAGTTAGTTTCAGTGAATTATCGACTGTCGTCCGTTTACGATCGATACACTCTTACTGCATCACGCGACCACTAGCTACTAGTAGCATTGTTTGCATCAACGTTAATACTCAAGGCATCTATTTTCTACCAAAGAGACTTGTTATCTCTGCAACGCATATAGAAAATTGAAAGCATCAAGTAACTTGGGCTCGATGGACACGAGTGAAAGCATCACAATTGGCACTTGCTAGCTACTCGGAACTTTCCTATCGATCGGATTTGAAAATTCCCATAAAGAAGCTGTGGTGTGATGCCTTTCTGCAAGTCCATGACCCAACTGATACCAGTATTGCATGTATTTGCATGAGGCCATGTGGACTCTGATGGGTACAGTAATGTCGTCCCGCCATTCATCGTCATGATGGCGATTTTGGTTGTCTATAGCCATCATGCGAGGGGTTTTCGAGCAAATACGTCGTTCAGAAACGGTTTTACAGTCTATATTTAAAGCTGATTGCCAATGCTTTGTTCTACAAGAGTTCATTTAGCAAGATATCTTGCAAGCGAGGGATTTCAACTTCATAATGTACGTTCCCAGTGCCTCACATGGCCCGATGAATTTCACCGGGCCGGTAGTTTAAGAATACAACAGAATCGCTACTCAAGGGTGTTCCGTACCCTTGACCCCTGCGCAAGTGCCAGCGGCAGGTACTGCGTACGACCCACAACCAGATGGCGGACCGATCCAAGAGTTATTCCAACCCATCAAGATAAGAGGTACCACCTTCCATAACCGTGTTTTCGTAGGCGCCGTTGCGCAGTCTTGCACTGCTCAGTGACGAATCAAGACCGATTATAGCTCTCTCCACTACCAATATTTTGCCGAAGACGGTCACTTTACCGCGTGGTACCTAGCGCACCGTGAATGTTGAGACGCCAGGGGGCTTCATGGGTCTCTAGTTGCGCCACGGTATCTTCACCCGCGAACCTGGGTTATCCATCATCGAGGTGACGGTGGTTATACCCGAGGGGCGTATCACACTGAAGGACACTGGTCTATAGAAAGACAGTCAGACCGAGTCGCTCCGCAAGGTTGTAGAGTTTGCCTATTCTCAAAACTAGAAAACTGGTATTCAACTTGCGCATGCAGGTCGCAAGGCATCCACAATCACTCCATGGCTACACTCTGGACTGATAGCCCCGGAGAAGATCGGACGATGGCCTGATGATGTCTGGGGCCTTTCAGCCGCACCATTCGACTTTCCAGAGCTCAGATTAAAGAGGTCGTAGCGGCGTTTGCCGACGCTGCAAAACACGCGCTAAAGGCTGGTGTTGATGTGATCGAGTTTCGCAACGCCTCTTGTTGTCCTTTTCTTGAGGTCTCAATCTAACAAGCGTACGGATGAGTATGGTAGATACTTCGAAAGGCGCATCCGCTTAACTCTGGAAGTCGATACCATTCGTGACATCATCCCTAGTGATATGCCACTGTTCCTCAGGTACATGATGTATTGTTAGTCCGCTAATTACCAAAGTCATGGCATCAGTCTCCGCAAACTGAGTGACTAGAGGAGGTTCTACCCGATGACCCATCCTAGCGAGTTGAAGACACTGTCAGACTTGTGACTATACTCGCGGAACACGGCGTCGACTTCCTGGATGTCTCCAGTGGTGAGAACCATCCTGAAGCTATCATCAAAGGGGGTGCAGCTTATCGAATCCCACTTGCACATGCCGTGGAGCAAGCCGTCGGCAATAAGTTTATAGTGGGGTGTGTCGGATTGATTTCAAGCGGTGTGATTGGCCAGGAATCCAGGATGTTTTCGTTGGCTGATTCTTCCAAAAGAATCCCTGCGTAGCATAGTCATAAGTTCTGGCTTGGTTCATTTCCTTGACAGTGGACGTATTGTGCTAGGTTTGCCTCTGACTTGGGAGCGGCTATAAAGGTGCGCACTAGATAGAATGGGGACTTGGGGTTGTGGGACTGCGAAGGAAACAGATTTGGTAGCTTTGTATAACCTATAAGCTATAAATTCTCACAGTAAAACAGCGGAGTACTAAATAACGAGAGTCAAGATGCTGTCAAGGGTTGCAGGTTGGCAAAACTAACCACTTCCCAGACTCGTTGCACATGATTCAGCTCCGAAAACTCGACCGGATATCCCGTACCTTTTGAAACAGCATATCAACGCTACGGTCTAGCCGAAGCACCATATGGCATCCAGAACATATGCTTGATCGTGTTGCCATATGATTGAACAGGTAGAGCCCATCTGCTAGACGTGATATACGTAGCATTATTGCCTGACAGCTCTATAACAGGCCGTTCGGTCTCGGCTGTAAACACAAAAGGAAAATCAGACTAATCAAGGGACGCTACGACTCGGACGCATGTTGCCCTTATGTACTCCATGCAGAGAAGCAAATATGTCCCCCTTGTGATCCAGGTGCTACCCACACCCGCAACCATTTCTCTCCGACAAATCTCAAATGAAAAATGGGTGGAATTAACAATATCGTCTTCATAGTATTCGCAACTCTTGGGGCATTGTTGGTTGCTGTGCCCCTTCCAAAGGCATTAGGCGAGTAGTTCACGGGTACTGTGTTGACACCCTGACCAAGCCAACAGCTTCTGGCAATCTGGGGACAACCATGCTCATTGTCTGGACCGAACTTGCAACCTTGGTCCAATTGGTCAATGCAATACGCTGGCATCGGAACGTCAAGAACTGGGCCCCACTTTGGTGCGATTTTTGTAGGTCCAGCCGACATGTCTTGATAGTGGGCACTAAGTTCTGTCAAGGTGGTTGTTTTCTCCTTGTCGCAGATCTCGCTCTTGTCGCAAGTGCCGTGTCCATAAACCGTCGCTTGTACATGATTATAACCTTGGACCCCAAAAGACAAGAGGTATTGACATAGTCGCTCTCAACAAAGGATCAACTGACTTTCGGGTCCAGAAGGCTATCAACGTAGCAGTCGATATCGTTCTCTGTCTGGTGATTCCCTGTGCGTCCGTTGCTCTGCGTACGTTTCGCTGGCAATACACAATATTGTTATCCTCTGCTCATCATGTATTGCAGAGTATGTCGTTCAACAATATCGGTTCTTCATTTACGAGGACATTGGCTGCCTTGCGGGTATAGGGAACGTCAATCTCGCTTTCCCCCTCGTCTGGATGCTTCCTGTGTTCGTGGGTATAGTGTCAGCGGTATATGCTTGTGTGTAATGTGCTAAACCCAGGACTATAAACTAATATCCTGTGTTAGGCCTTACCTTCAGAGCATATTTCCGACGAAACCGTAGGCAGACGGGAGAGTCAGGAATGAACTCTGCGTGGAGCCGACGTTTAATGGCTATAGGGGTTGTCAGTACATTGTACGGACTGGTCCCAACCTCGATAGCCATCATTCTACTGGCAACCTCAAATCCAGTGATACCATGGCCTGGATGGAAAGCCGTTCATTCAACCATTGGTCTCATTGTTCATATCCCCGCGCAGGAATGGCGGTCGAACTCCACCCGGATCGCTAGTATGGAACTGCGACGTTGGACTATCGTGACACTTGACTTCATGGTTTTTGTGTTGCTTGGGTTAACCGAAGATGTGAAGAGGATGTATCGGGCACCATTCAGAAGTGTCATAGAGCAAACTTTGTCCTTCGTCCAGACAGGGTACGACCTCTTCGATTTGGTCCTTATTTCTGTACTCACCTGTCCTGTAAATAAATGGCAGGACTGTGCTTCAACCGGCTGGTGATTCGAGCGATCAAAATTGTAAGCTTTCTGCTCTCTCGTTCACTTCCCCAATAATTGTATGTCCAGCTCCTCGATCGTCGCGTTCTTATAGGAACTATTTTGTACCCGTCTCGAAACAGCGTGCAGAAAGACGAGAAGAAAACTTCGGTCTAAACAATAGACCAAGGTCGGACCTGGAAGGCTTCCAGCTAGTTTTTCCTGTCTCCCAGGCACACACTGATGCCACACCCCCGGCTTATCCGTCGTGGAAACTGCACCGTGAAAGAGAAGGTTATCCAAATTATATTTGAGTAGGTTGTTATATCACTCGACCGAGTCCTAGCGAAGGCTCATACACTCCACTTTCTGTACTAGCAGCTGTGTTTTATCTTGATTGTATCATATCGTCATTATTCTCGTGCAGTTTGGCATGGTGTTGGTTGAAGTCCACGTAGTGACCTGCGGAAGAAAATGTAGACTTTGTGCTCAGGTGCTCTTGGTGCCACACCGTATTTATTGAGCGTCCTGATAGCATTAGATGATCAGACTCTACTCGCACGATCTTTTTCTCATCGACACAAAGAGAGAATAGTTTGGTTTGTGTAACAACTAAAAGCTGACGACCATCATGATGACACTGTTCCTGACATCAAAATGATGATCTTCAAAATGCGACATCTACACCGGCTTTGCCTTCCGTTATACATGTGAAGTCTTCGGGCCAAACGAGTGCTTAGCGCCGAGTATGTACCTTGAGTCTAGTTCGAAATCAAGTTTTGAGCAACTTCTGCGCTCGTTTTTCTTTCGTACTGCAGAGGCGTACTAGATAGGTGTCCCTTACGGGGATAGGCAAGCTCCGACTCCCCTATTACTCGTCTGACTTTGGATCACTCTCCCATTCACACTAATTCCACTTGTCCTTCTATCACTGTAACAATCAGCTGATTCACGGGAGAAGGGAAGTAACCGTCGAACCAGATACTGTTCTGCCATACGCCGTCTTTTGTTCTTCCGTCGACTATCGAACGAACCCGCAATGCCGGATGCCGGAACTGACGGTGGGACCTCGGATTGGCGCTCTCTGTGCGAGGCTCGCAAAGCCGTTCAGGATGCGTCCATTCCGGACGAGTGGAGAATTAAGGTGCCCCAGGACACGTCGTTGGACGTTCGTTCCGTCCCGGAGCACTGTGGGCTTTTGTCGTCGCGCGAGCTTGACATCATAGATATTGGAACAAAAGATGTCTCCACTTTGGTCCGTTTGCTTGCCGACAAGGGCTCGGGTTACACCAGTTTAGAAGTGACCACCACGTATCTCAAGAGTGCAATCATCGCGCATCAAGTTGTGAGTCTGATATCATGGCTGATCAGGGGTATCAATCAATTGATCCAGACGAACTGTCTCACGGAAATCTTCGTCGAGCGTGCCCTCAATCGGGCAAGAGAAGTTGATCGGTACCTGACTGAACGTGGAGAGCCTATGGGTCCTTTGCATGGTTTACCAATTTCACTCAAAGATCAATTTACCATGAAAGGCTTGGAGACGATTATGGGTAAGGCCAGACCTACGAAGTATATTACTGACCATTGACATCATACCCTTTAGGATACGCTTGCAACATTGGCAAGTTTGCAGAGGATGATTGTGTCCTTGTGGAAATTCTGTACGAACTTGGAGCGGTTCCGTTTGTTCGTACTAATGTGCCACAGACACTCATGGTAAGTTCTCGCGTTTACCCCGAATGAGACTGTGTGGGAAATATACCCGACATTGTTTGATAGTGGGGCGAAACTCACAACAATGTCTTTGGCCGCACGACGAACCCTTACAATAGAAGGCTTACCCCTGGTGGCTCTTCTGGTGGTGAAGGGGCACTCCTCGCGATGAGAGGTAGCCCTCTGGGAGTCGGCACCGATATAGACGGGTATTGCTACTGTTCACGATCTCGAATGTGATCTAACATTCAATGGTCGTAGATCTCTCCGTATACCCAGTGCATTTTGCGGACTTTACACTCTTCGGCCTTCGTATGAACGCCTTCCTTACCATGGCGCCACGAATACCCTGATGGGTCAAGAATCTATATCTTCCGTGCTTGGGCCGATGGCCACCTCTGTCTCTGCGCTAAAGCTATTCACAAAGGCAATCATAGATGCCCGTCCATGGAATCGCGATCCCCTCGCGATACGAAAGGTATGGAGTGAGGAAGAATATAGACTAATTGAACACGGCGGGGGGGAAGGGATGTGCTTTGCGATAATGTGGGACAATAAAGTAGTCAGGCCGCATCCTCCTCTCATCAGAGCCATGAATATGGTTAAAGATGCACTGGAGAAAGAAGGACACCAGGGTAAGTCGATCCCGCTTCTGATCGTCATTTGATATCTTACAAGTCATCGCCCCAGTTATTGACTGGGAACCTCTCAATCATATTGATATCTACAGGAATGCCGTAAGCCTATGACTTTGAAGGAGGCGCAGTCTTATTTGACTCCTTGAGTACAGCAAACTATCCTGGTTGCTGATGGGGGAGAAGACTACCAAAGGAGTTGTGAAGAGTCTGGTGAACCTTTAATCACTTCGATGAGCCCCGATGCAGATCCACATCCCTTCGATTTGGAGGTTTCCCTTGTGAAGAGTCTAGTTGGACCTCCAAGGCATAGAACTGCCTGGGAGGTATGCTCCTGATATTTAGAGGTAAAACGGCTTTACCACCCTACATACTTATGTAGCTCTGGCAACTGCATACGGAAAAGCGTGCGCTACGCAAGGCTTATCTAGATCACTGGAACGCGACGAGGAACAGGACGAACACCGGCAGGCCTGTCGATGCCATCATTTCACCCGCCGTGCCTTATACTGCTTGTCCACACGGGTTAAATTAGTGAGTAGGATTCCAGATTATTAATGGTGAGGCCCACCTTTCATTTCATTCAGTGACTCGTTTTATACGACCCTCGGAAATGCGATGGACTACGCCTGCGCTGTATTTCCCGTGACATTTGTCGACCCCGAGCTTGACCGACCAGTAGCGCCTCATGACTTCCACAATCATGAAGACGAGGCATTTTATAAACTCTGTAAGTCACATGTACATTTACTCGACTCATCGTTGGTTTAAACACGACCTCTCAGATCACCCAGACGTTTTCCCTGGCGTACCCGTCGGACTTCAACTGCTCGGTCGCACACTCGAGGAAGAAGCCGTGATCGGTATGGTAGAATTGGTGGATGCAGCTATTAAGAAACACACTGTTGACAAGATATGAAAGGTCTCCATGGAAAGGCGAAATGTTTCTGCATTAAAATATACTCTATTCGAAACCAGAAGTCCAGCAACCCGGCTGGCTGTGAGGTCTTCCCGCGAACGCAGTAGTGTGTTTTGAAAAGGGGAATACAAGGTCATAGTGTGAAGCTATCATTCAACCGAAGATAGTTATAAGAATCCTGCGTATTTCCTGCAGTGGACTGCCTCAAAGCAGAGTCCACGGCGGACGTGGATTGGTCCTGCTGACCAGGGAAATAGGTACCGGCAAAGTAAGAGGTTGCCACTGGCACTTCGAACCCCGTGTTGGATTGCGAAGTTTGGGACCAATGCGATGATGGGGTGGCATAGCCTATACAAAGTATTGAACATCTCGGTGAAGTGTCATTTGATCTACCTACTCGAATGGTGAGTTAATGTGTCTTCGCAGTCCAATGCCGGACTTGAAGTAGGTACTTCATACGTGGCCAAGGTACTAGCCTGGACGCCGCTCTGGATCCGAGTCCCTGAAAGAGACAAGAGCAGCTCGCTTGCTGCCCACACGAATAGATTAGCGTGTCTATCATCGGAGTAACTTATGGACTACAACCTTTCCTCAGGATCTCATTTCGCGTCCGGGGCTCCTCTCCGGTAAGGTTCTTGATGACATCCCGGAGTGTGTTGAAACACTCCCCCTCCTCTTTGCGGTACTCCCTTTGTAGAGTGGCTTTGTCTGGACGGAAGGGAGGCTGAGGCGAGGGTGGACAGGATGGAGAAGATCGGTTTGCGAGGTCCATTCTACTATCTTGCCATCCAGCGGAATCTTGGCCCAACGGGACAGTGCATGGTGCTGAAGTTTATATTCGCTTCGTGGGCGTCAGTATTGCAAGTTAATGGGCCCGTCGAAAAAAAAGGAAGCGCCATTGCACTGCCTGTTCGCTGTTCTCGTTCTTGGGAGCCACACACACGACAAGGCTGTGGTTCAAGCTGTTCCAAAGTACCTGCGGCTGAGCGGCGTCCACCCTGACCGGGTGGCAACACTATAGGACCGGTTAAACCGGTCACGGTTCGGAAAGCCACGTGCCCGGGAACTCAGACATTGACTCGGACAGATTGAAAGGCTCGAGCGCAGTGACAACGACAGCGTCAAGCCAACCAGCCTACATGGTCTGTAACTTATCATCATGATGCGGAGTCTCCAACTTGAGATGGATCTGTAACGTTCGCCGTACAATCCCCTCCAAAGTTCACACCTCGCGGGGACCTTTTCTACAGCTTTGCTGAGGGACCATGCGCTGGAGTATTTATCTACGAAATACGATCGATATTTCGTAGTGTTCCGATCATGCTGGGGTGTCAGGGAGACCATGAATCTACTATGCCTACCTGGGATTATTGTCCCCACCTTCACTGCGCAAATGTTAAGGTTGTTCGGATCGAAACACGAGAAAATTAGTCCTCTGACCCGCAGAGCCCGGGAAGAGACACAGCCCCGACTAGTATGCGTTATGTCCAGTCGCCAGAACATCGGTACATATGGTTGGTTCCTTCGGATGACGGCATACAATGAAGAGCTACTCAAAACCAGTCGCCTGCGGAGGTTTAGAAAGCAAAAGAGAACTCAAAGATTAGCACCGAGGAAAAATAAGTCGTTCTGTCAGCCAACTCCGAGTTGGCACCCATTAGATACGAAACGCTCAAGAGACGCGTGCGCCCTTCCTTCCTCTACCTCCAAACGTAGTAGCATGTCACAGCCAAAACACTGCCATGCAAATGTACTAGTAGACAAGTTCCGCCGCTTCATCCGTTAGGTCCTGTGACGAGAGTTTCGTAAGTTGGATATACGTAGGTCTTGCTAACTGCCTTCGCTGCAAGGTGGAAGTTGCAAACATATGTTCAAATTATTCAACCATTGCGTCGGGCATAAGCCGAGGTACAGTAGCGATGGGGTCATTTCAATCGGTGGTGAAGTAACGTGTCAATACACTGCATCATGATCTCCACCCTCAGACCACTTCTAACGGACCTTTACAGCTTTCATGGAGACTCGGAGTAGGATGCCCAATCCGCATGCGGGAACCACTGACTATCAGGCTCTGTACGTAGCACAAGATGGAATTAGACGAGATCTTCGACGAGATGGCTGAAGCTGTTCGTCAACATGATTGCCATGCGGTCAATGGGATCTCGGATCCTCCCACACGACGAAAGGCCAAGCATGGAAGACGAAAGAAATAGTTGCATTTATCATATATAACTTTAAAATAGCGTTCCACCTCGGAAAAATTTGTACACAGGTGAATATTCATAAGGGAAACAAAGGACTAGGGGGACGTAAGTAAGCTACATATCTGAAGAGAGAGGAAAAGAAAAAATAAATAAATATAGGGCTCTATCGACCGTCCTTCAATGCTGAGAACGATTAAACCAGTTACCTCCAAATTCCTGATGATTGGCCTGTTGATAGCCATGGTCCATGTTGGACATGGAGTGGTACTGCTGACCACCGGCATGGGACTGGGTAGTGTAGCAAGAATCCTCGGTATTCTCCAAGGGCTGCGACCAATGGGGTGGAAGGAAATAAACTAAGGGGGTTGAGTACCTCGATCGAGTGTAACTAAATGCGG
>JBBPTE010000263.1:0-25276 GCA_038093935.1 Tylopilus cf. pallidocervicolor | reverse complement strand
AATGGACGGGAACTCGCGTCCATGGCTGTTTTGAAGGAGGTCGGTGTACTGGCAAGAACATGAATTGTCTGTTAGTAGTAGTATTTCGGGACTCAGATTACATAGAGCGGGGCTCATGGTTTCTACTGGCAGAGAACTGTAGAATGTTTGATCAGGCCATGGTAGGTAGCCGTTGGTGCGACTTATGTAATACGTATAGCTTTCACTTTCATGAAGTACTTCTATTACTCATGATCCTGTTGACCCTCCACACAACACAAAAGCCCATGTGCAAGATGAATCCTCTCCTCATCAGCCAAGGTGAATATATGGGTGCCACAATGCAATGGCCATGTTCAATTTTGGGTATAATTGAAGCAGCTGTGCTTAGGATGCTAGTTTGGTTTGTCTAAGTTTGGGCCATGAGCATCCGTGCTAAGTAAACTGAACTTTGTTGCTAGTGAGTCTTCCTAAATCATTGGCATCATAGTTGGAGGCAGGGCCTTGAAGCATGATTGATATTAACACCACTGCCTCGTTGTAATCTTCTACAAGTTTCTCCACGGCCTCTGCAGGGCGCAGAAGTGGTGATATAGCATGGCATCTTCGACCTCGTCTCTGATTCATCATTACCCTCAGGCTCCTCTACGGTAGCCCGTCCCATCTGTCATGGGTGCCCAAGATCAAACGTGACATGCACAAGACAAAATGTGACATGCATGAGATCAAACATGGCATACATGAGATCAAGTGTGGCATACATGAATGTGGCATGCATGAGATCAAATATGGCAATGAGTAAATATGCAAATATGGTGCTATAGGATCCAAAATAATTTTGTTTCTTTCCTCTCATGCATTCTCTCCCCACTGTACTCATATTTACGTTCCTGGAGCATGGCCAAGCCAATGTGAACCTCGCGACTTCGTATGAACTCACAATTGCAGGCACAAACGTTTACATCGCGTCTTTTGCATCACTTGGAGCCCGGGTCACTCAGCTCCAAAAGCTTGTCGACCATCATGCCAGAAACTCTGGTAAACCTATGGGTTCTATCATCTTTTGCGAATGCAAGGACATTGTACCATTTGCAGAAGCTGTCCAGAGGCAGGGATTAAACCTCTCCAACTTACCACATCCCTGTGGGTTGTTAGGTGCAGTGGAATGTTATGCAAAGATGGGCGACATCCTCTTTTGTTGGGGTCAGGAAGAATATCTTGCGGCTATCACGAGCCTGAAGAAGATCATTGAGGTCACCAGACCAGATGTGGTCAGTATAGACCCGGCATTTTTTGCTGCGCAGGATGCCTGTAGACTTGTGGATCAAAAGTTCATGATTATGTCGCCGACTGGCCTTAAAGAATCCATCACAAACATGCAACCATACTGGGTGACATTTTGGAAATATCCTGCGTTCATCGTCAAATCTGTTTTTTGTTTTAATTTAACTGACGTTCTACCGGTCCAGTCTTTTGTCAGGATTTCCATTTCCTCTGAAGTGGTGGCAGATTCCTCTTAACATCTATCTCAACATCCGCCTCATTCTGCGAATGATAACCTCTGAATATCAGTTGAATTGAAGCCTTGCGTAGATCCCTTGGACTCAAGTCATTAAAGGATCTCCTTGGTGCTGGAATTCTGCTGGAAGTAACATATATCTGTCCCATGCTCACAGAATTTGATTTCCTCTTTTCCATCCTCCCAAAGGAATTAATCCTATGTGGTCCCATCATTATGCCCTTTGATCCACTAGAGGAGACAGATCCAGCATTGCTGAAGTGGTTAGACAATGGTCTGACCGTGTTGATCAACCTAGGATCCCACATAGTCGCTGACAAGATGTTCGCAAGGGAGATGGTCAGCGCATTCCCCATATTAATGGAATACCACAACAAGAGAAGTGGGTCAGGCAGGATTCAGGTGCTCTGGAAGGCCAAGGCAGATGGTGATATCCAAGGAGTGATCGATGATGTTATTGAAAAAGAGGTCGAGGAGAGTAGGGTGAAGGTGGTACCTTGGTTGGACGCAGAACCAGTTTCGGTATTGCAACACCCGAATATTGTTTGTATGGTCCATCATGGAGGTGCAAATTTGTTCTATGAGGGTATCTGGTAAGCCTTTGTTTGTAATCTTCACTATGTATTTGAATTTGTTGTCTTGGAACAGGTCTGGTGTTCCACATGTTGTGCTTCCTGTGTGGATTGACACATATGACTATGCAAACCATGCTGAGTTCCTGAACATTGGTGTCTGGGGGAGTAAAACCAGTGCGCTGAATGTGTTATAGAACGGTACGATTTCTGGTTTGAATATGATACTTTAATTCCTTTGTCCCCAGAGCACCAGTTTCTAGGAGGAACAGATGCTCTGACCTTTGGCATTGTTTCTATGGGACAATTGATTGAGGAGACCCTTTACGCTTACCTTGACAATCCCATAGTACCATTCTTGTTAGGAGACCATGTTCAATCCCCAAGTTACTAGGGGATAGCCTCCTTTCATTTCCACATGTATAGCTTACCTCAAGGTGTTACATTGAACTTTCTTATCTCAAGGTAACCATCTGTTTTTCATTCCTGTCATTGACTCATTCCACAGCAAGCACAGCCCAACCTTGAGGCAACCTCATGGCTTGGTCCGTGCTTGCTTTCCTGTAGTATAAAAGCTACCCCTTTGTACTTGATACGGTAGCTAGTTCTACACAATCATACCAAGTTACAAGCAAACTAGTGAAAGACTCTATTGAAGCCTCAGAAGATCTCAACAAGAGATCAAAACAATACAAGAGGTCTTAGCTTAAAGAAGTTCGCTGATGACTTGGCTTAACATTAACAGAATGTTCATGCAGAGGAACTCAGTAGAGCATTAGTGAGAGTCACAGAGGAAAGTGAGGAAGCAGTCAAGTTCAGAATGTCGGTGAAGCATTTGAAGGAGGTTTGCTGAGTGAGAGGCAATGGATGGGAACTTGCATCCATGGCGATTTTGAAGGAGGTCAGTATAATGAAATGAGACTGTCTATTAAACATTTTAGGCCTAGTAGTTGTGTTCTGGGACACCTAGGTTACATGAGCTCATGGGTTACATACCAAGCCTGAGATGACCATGACAGAATCATAATCCTGACTCTGAAGATTGAAGACCTTACACAGAGTGTTCTCAACTTCTCATGGCGATTGTCAACTCTTTGGACCAGGCCTAATAGAGATGTGGGTAGCAATTGAATGCAGCCATTTGTTTGAACCGGTTGTACAGAATGTAAGGTTGATCTGAGCTCACATGCTGCCAACTTTTAGCAAAATAGTCCAGTCAGAGTCACTCCTGACTATCAGCTAATGTCAGCTACCAGCAAACCCTGATTCAAGATTAGAGTCCATTGAAGTCATTTATGTAGGATATTTGTAACTTTATATGTGATAGAGTTTCTAGAATTTTGAGTTGGCGTTCTTGTCATACAACGACTGCAGTCCCATTGAGTAGCCCCATATTACATTCGGAATACTTGTAGACCAACCTACTAAATTGTCACTAAGGTACTGTGACAACCCTCAAGGCTGTGCGTAGGAGTGCAGCTGTTAGACATTATAACTGCCGCACGAGCTGATAGGTTGCCATAGATGGTGAAGTGGATCGTAGACATAGAAGAGAAGGAAGAACACGGCTGTAAGGCTGGGCAAGGAATAAGGAGGGGGCGAGCACGGTGAGCCCAGTGAGAGCCGTGCGTGTAGTAACAGCCATATGCTGAGTAGGAGGCTATCCTAAGGCAAGACTGCCCTCGTAGGAGGCATCGAGCTTGAGGGGTAAATTCCAAGAGACTAAGCTGGGGATGCCAGCTGAGGCTCTCAGGCTTATATAGCATCAAGCTATCTAAGTTACATAATCGCAGGGCTGTAATGCCTGTATTGTACGACAAGCCTTAGCCTATAGTGTAAAGTGCTCTTATCGTAGAAGCACTGAGGGCATAAAGGGGTAGCAGCCCCTTATCCTGAGGTCACCAGTGGTGCATCATTATGTAAGTCGTAACCTATGGAGCCGTGCCAACAATAGAATGACGATGGGAATCAGTGGCATAAGAAGATGTGAAGGTGAGATCCCCATCGTGGGAATTGTGAATGTAAGTGAAAATGAACGTATATGTAATTGTAAAGTAAGGCCAGTGGGCATACCGGCACGAACCAGTCTGTTGCATAGACGACAGTTGCACGCTTGCAACAGGTACTCTATACTATGCTTACTAGCAACTTGTTTGACAGAAGACGGAGCTGATGGCCCTAGCTATGTTGATTATGTCCCTTGACAGCCAACAGAGATTAACAGCATCATAGAGCAACAATGGATACAAAGTAATTTTGTTTCCTTGCTCTACTGCATCCCATCTGACTCATCAGCTGTGTCATGAATTCCCTTCCCACTGTGCTCATATTTATGTTTCCGGAGCATGGCCAAGCCAATGTAAACCTTGCAATTTCATATGAACTCATGATTGCAGGTGCAAATGTCCATATTGCATCTTTTGCATCGCTTGGGGCCCAGGTCACTCAGCTCCAAAAGCTCATTGACTGTCATGGCGCACATTCCAGAAACTCTGGAAAACCTATGGGCTCTATTGTCTTTCGTGAATGCAAGGATGTTATGATGTTTGCAGTAAAAGCAATCACTGTGTATGGGTAAGTATGACTTCAGTATAGTTTATGTGAAGGATGCTCACCTCAGTTGTTTGCATGGCAGATGGACTGAGGTGGTGACTATGAATGGTTGGATTTGAGTACTTGTAGGTACAAGCTAGCTATCAAAAGGGGCAAACGAGGAATATAGGGACTACTGAATAGAAGACAAAATATATCATATCCAAAAAGGCATGTAGTTCATCTGGTGCATCGGGCTATGTGCGTGTTGTGTGGTATGGTGTCCATGGAATGGATCCATATGTGATCAGCGGTACGCATGCTTGCTTATTTCAACACTCCTCCTCAAGCTGTGCGGAGTCCGAGTTCAACAGCGAAGTGTTTGACCTTTGGCGACAGCAGTGCTTTGGTAAAGACATCAGTGACCATGTCTTCAGTTGGGCAATAGATGAGTTGGATCTTGCCATCATCAATAATCCAGCATATGAAGTGAAAATGCACATCTATGTGCTTGGTGCGCATGTGGTATTGGTGGTCTTTCATGAGCGTGATCACTGACTGGTTATCTGAAAAGAGTGTTGTCAGCTGTGAGAGAGAGGCAAAAAGACTAGAAATAAGAGTGAGAAGCCAAAGGGCCTCTTTTGCGGCATGTGTAGTGCCAACATATTTGCTTTCTGTTGTGGAAAGTGAGACGATTTCTTGTTGCTTGGAGCTCCAGGATACAGCCCCACCATCTATGAGGAAAGCATAGCCCGAGATAGCATGGTGGTCCTCCATGACACTGCCGTCCATGTCAGTATATTCCACAAGCTGCTTCTCTCCCCCTCCATAGATTAGATGTAGGTTCTTCGTTCCAAGTAGATACCTGTAAATTCACCAAACAGCATTCCAGTGCACCTGACCATGATTGGTCAAGAAGTGTGAGACTTGGAATACTGCATATGAAATGTCAGGGCGGGTCCTGAGCACTGCATACTTCAACGATCCAATTGCTTCTTGGTATGGGATGTTTTTCATAGCGGTGTACTTGGCAGTAGTGGATGGTGACTGGCTAGTGGAGAGTTTGATGCTTGGTTCCATGGGCGTTGAGATGGGTTTGAGTTCATCAAAGTTGAAATGGTGGAGGATGGACTCAATGTATGTCTGCTGTGAGAGGGCAAGCATGTGCTCTTCTCTGTTTCTTGTGACTTTGATGCCTAAAAGCCAGTGAAGCTCACCAAGGTCAGTGACTTCGATGAAGCGACTGAGCTGCTGCTTTATGAATGCAATCAACTTGAGTGAGGTCACTGCAATCGTGCAATCATCGACATGTACGATGATGATGGTGAGCGACATTCCTTCCCATTTAATGAAAACAGCTTGGTCGACCTTGCATTGCTTGAAGTGCAGCTTGGTTACCAAAATCTTGACTAATTGTTGGTATCAGCGACGACCACTCTATTTGAGACCATATAGGATTTTGTGTAAATGGCACACCTGGCGGGGGTGGTTCGGATCAGCATAGCCAGGTGGCTGATGCATGTAGATTACTTTGTTATCCTATAATTTACTGTTGAGATATGCACTCTTTATGTCAATCTGATGCATTTCAAGATCTTGGCATGTGGCGAGAGTGAGAACGGTTTGGATTGATGTGAGCTTAGCAATAGGGGCATATGTGTTGAAGTAGTCGATGCCGGAGACTTGGAAGAATCCTTGGATGACGAGACGTGCTTTATGGGACACAATGTTTCCTGTGGCATCTTTTTTTGCGTGAAATACCCACTTGGATCTGATAATGTTGGTGCCTGGTGGGGGGTTGATGAGTTCCCAGGTGCCAGCCTTTTTGAGTGTATCTAGCTCTTTGTGAATGCCTTCCTTCCATCTGGGCCAGTCTGGGTGTCTTTTCACATCAGCGAGCATGGTGGGCTCGAGGGCTTCGGCTTCTGTGCTGGCTTGCTCGACAAGCATGATTAGCTTGCGCTTGTCATGGCTCTGCTCATACCTCTCATCGATGACAGTGAGTATTTGTTCTGCCATTCCATTTCCTTGGAAAATGGTCGGCTGAGGGGCTGGCTCTTCGACTATAGCATCGGGTGGTTGCACACTGCGGGAAAGTGTGGCAGTGGCAGCCTTGCCATTGATGATGTCGAGTATTTGCTAGCTTGGCTTGTGGGTGCACTTGGCACGGGGCTTATCTTCATCGTCAGTAGTGGATAAGGGGAGTGGTTGTGGTGGTGGTGAGGCAAATAGTGAGGGCAGTGGTGTGAGTGGTAATAGCAGGGTGTCTGGAGCAGTGGTATTTGCCAGAGGCTGTGCAATGGTCTTGATGGGTGTGACTGGTGGTTTGTCAGCATCGTCAAGAATGGGTGGCTGCATTGAGGTGCTAGTGCCAAAAATGGTAGGTTCTTCCTCCCCCTCAACAGCATGCAGTGCAGTGTCGAAATACATGTTGCGCTTGATGGTCATAGTGTGCTTTGGTGGCCAGTACACATGGCAGGCATTTTTGGTATGTTTGTCAATTTCCATCCATTTACCTTACTCAACTCGTCCTCCTAGCTTCAAACCTATGCCTATTTTGACAAAGATGGGCAATCCCCACTTGCATAATTGGCTCAGATCAGGCATCTTGCCCAGCGCAGCCTCGTATGGTGATTTTCCATCAAGCGCTTTGGTAGGTGTTTGATTCTTTAACCATATGGCATGATGTGTGGCCTCTCCCCACAGGAATTTTGGCAGTCTGCTTGTGTGCAACATTGCACGAACCTTTTCCAAGATGGTTCAGTTCAAGTGCTTGGCAACTCTGTTGTGCTGTGGTGTGTCATGTGTGGTGAGGCACTGCACAGTCCCTTGTTTCTTGAGGTAAAGTACGAATTCCTTTCCCTGATATTCTTCTCCTTGATCTGAGTGGAGGAGCTTAACCTTTGCCACTAACTGTCTGTCCAGCCAGGCCTCAAATCCATGGTACGCTTCGAAGGTTTCACTTTTCTGCCACAACAGGCAGAAATGGGTAAGTCTCGTTTTGTCATCTGTGAAGGTCACATAGTAGTGCTTTCTGCCAAGTGATGGAATGGATGATGGGCCCCAGATGTCAGAATAGATGATGTCACCTATTGATTTGGCATGCGGGCCCTTGCATTCCTTTGCTATTGGCTTGCGAGTAGCTTTGCCATATATGCATGATTCACAAAAGGTGGGTTTGTCCTTTGACATGTCAATCTTCAGGCCGCTAACAAGACTTTTTTTAGCTAGATGGCGTGCGACAGATGGCATGATATGGCCCATCTGGCAGTGAAGTTCCATTATGGTAAGTCATTCCATTGCAGCGGCTGTCTGCTTGTCCTCATATACAATGCAGTATAGGCCTTTTGCTGATCATGATATGCACCCGATTGTCTCTCCATTGGTGTCTTGGATCGTGCAGTATCCTTCTGTGAAGGTTGTTGATAGCCCAAGCTTATCCAATCGTCCGATTGATACAAGTGTGTACTCCACTTTGGGTAAGTACAAGACTTTGGTTAGACACAGCTTTGAGACTCCCAAACCATTTGGGATCTCAATGATGAGGTCACCCACTCCAGTGGCACTAAATTTCTGTTTGTTCGCAGCAGTGAATGATTTTGGTGGAATCGTTTGAATGTTCAACATGTAGTCTTTGTCTGGGCTGATATGACGAGTTGTGCCTGAGTCGTATAGTTCAATGCAGCATGTGTCGGTTTGATGGTCGCTAACATCCATTGCAACGTTCTCCAGGTCATGGTTAATGGATAAAGGGCTAGCATAGCCACTAGACATCTTGTCTTCAGTGTTGTGCACTCAAGGCTCTTTTTCGTCCCATCCACAGCCCCATGGGCTGTCATCACCAGTGACCGAGAACCAGTTGTCATCATCATCATTTGAGGCTTCCTGGGCTCTGCCAGATGTGTCATAGTTGGCGTCCTCACTGTCTGACTCTGTCGGTATTAGATCAGGGAGTGATTCATCATTGTCAAATACTCCAAATATTCTGTCATCGGAGTCGGCATCATCCATCACAGCATGGGCGCTATCTAAGTGAGTTGTTTTCTCTCCATGAAACAACCTAAAACCTGAGTGATGTCAGGGACTTCAGTCGCCTGTAGGACTTGGACTAAGAGATAAGAGCATAGTGGTGGTGCTGCTAGACACTAGGTTCTAGGGAATACACCAGGAGAACTAGACTGAGGACTCAGCCTTGCTAGTCTCTGGTTTATATATTCACAGGTTGTGGCTATGCTACTACTAGAGTGACATGTCTAAGTGAGTTCATAAGTCTAGACTGGCCAATAGTGTATCGGGCTCAGGACACATCAGTGCCTGAGTAAGTGTATGAGTCATGCTGACAAAGCCATGACTGCGGAGTGACTAAGTGGCACATTGCCAACCCAACAAGGCAGCATGGTAATTAAATAAGAAGAAGTGAAAATGAAAAGGAAGTGCACAGCCTAGCTATGGCAGAATGGAAGAGAAGCCATTAAGGCTGTGAGATGGAAATTAAAGGTGGCTGAGATCTCCATATCCTAGATCTGAGATCCAGATTGGGCAAGGGTTCTCAGTGCCAGATGGAACTTAGTGATTCTGAGTCTCTGTGAGGTGAGACTACAGGTCCTACTGTGCACTCTTGTGCTGGGTCTGTGAAATAAAGATAAGATATGTCCATGTTCGTGATTAGATAAAAGAAAAGAGAAATAACGCTAAGTCCATGTTGCATTGTAGTCCATTTGCAACACTACCCCCCTTCTAGTGGTTAGCTTCCAGATGACTATGAGGGGTATATAAAGGAGGTGGGTTGGTGGTGGATTGTCAAGATGTCTTTCACCATTACTTTGCTCCTTATCGTGCTTGTTGCCCTTTGGGCAATATTTGTCACCCTATTCGGCATGTCCATGCTCCTGTCATGGATGTCTGCTATCTGTGGAGTCCCAATGGCATTGGACTTCCATTTCTGTGAGTGCCCCTTTTATCTTGGTTTGTCATGCTGAGGATTTGGTAGTTGGTCATCACATGGTGTTGTATGCATCATATAACCCCAGCTGGATGACTATAGATGATGGGTGTATTGTGTATGGTTATGAAACAGAGTCTAGATTTCAGGATTGGTTGCATGCGTGGCAGGTGGTGAATATCAGGAAGAACATTGGTGGTCCAATGTTGGATCCGCCAATGGGGTTGAACATGGGGGAGGGGTGGGATTAAGTTAGCTCTAGGTGGTTGAATGAGACTTCTTGGGAAAATCGAATTTCATTTATGGGATTGTGGATGGGTTTGAATAAGAATAAGAAATTGGTGGGGTTGATGGAAAGGGATTGGGAAGTGACAGGGTGGGATTTATGAAAATCAGTGATCAATGCCTTGGCGTGTGTTAGATTTCCCACGGATACCCAGGTCTGATCGGTTTCATCATAGCCCTTCCAGTGAATTAAATATTCTAGACGGCGTCCCTTGTAGCATGAATTGACAATGAAGTTGACTTCCCATTTGTTGTCTCTATCTTCTGTGACTAGCATGGGTCCTGGTTGGTGTGTGTGTTGGCCATCTAGGCATTCTCTATAAGGTTTGATCTGGGAGACATTAACAGTAGGGTATATGTGCATGGTGTGGGGTAGCCATAACGTGACTGCATTTGGTCCTGCCAATGCTGTGATGGTGTATGGGCCTAGCCACCTTTCAGTTAATTTCTTGCTAGCCCTGGTTAATTTAAGGTTTTCTGTGCTAAGCCAGACTTGCTGGCTGATGGTATAAGCCAGTGCTTCTGACCGGTGTTTATCTGCTTGATGTTTCATGCGTTCCTGCACATGGATGATGTTTTGCTTCACTTCAGCAAGGAGTGTGAGGAAATCATTGGTGGTGGGTGCTTTGCTTTGTGTAGCCAATGGGGTGGAGGGTCCTGCCCAAATGGGGTAAGGGTGAGTCACCTCAAAGGGTGATCATTTCGTGGCGGAATGCTTCTTGTTGTTGATGGAGAACTGGGCAATTGATAGCCAATCGGGCCAATCACCTTGTCGGTCAAAGCAATAAATACATAAGAACTTGCCAACCTCCTTGTTAACAATCTCAGATTGTCCATCTGTTTGTGGGTGGAAGGAGGTGAATAATTTAGTTTCTATTCCGAGTCTGCAGTTAACTTCTTTCATGAATTCTGATGCAAATTGTGGGCTGCGATCAGAAGTGATTGATCTATGGAGGCCATGGTGTTTCCACACATGGTCCATAAATAGCTTGGTGATTTCTATGGCAAAGATTGCCTTAGTGCAAGGGATCAGTTCTACTTCTTTGCTGAATCAGTCTACCACTTTCAAGATGGTGTTATAGTCCTGGAAGGGGGGAAGGTCAGTGATGAAATCAGTAGTGATGTGTTCCCAGGGTCTGTCAGGGACTGGAAGCAGTTGAAGGAGCCCACTAAGGATCTGATTCATACCCTTGTACCTTTGGCATGCATTGCATCTAGCGACGTACTCCTTGACCATTGAGGTTATACCTGGCCACCAATAGCTGTGTTGCAGCAACTCTAAAGTCTTGTTGTGGCCCAGGTGTCCTGCAACTGGGGAGTCATGGCACATGTGGATGACTTGCATTTGTAGCAAGTTAGAGTTCAGGATGTATAAATGGCCGTTAGGGTTGGATAGACAGCCATCTCATTCTTTGATTATGTGATACTTTTTTGCAAGTTCTTGTATTTCTTTTTTGGACATTTTACATATTTCTAGAAATATTTTTTGTCATAGTTGTGCCCCTTCATCAGTGATCAAGATTGTGGATGATCTAATCATCTCTGGAGGGATAACACAAACTTGTCGGATTAGTTTGGAGGGGATAATGGTTATCCCTTTGTTGTTATTTTCTATTCCTATGGTGTGATCTTCTCGTCTAGAGAGGGCGTCAGCTTTAGCCATGGAAGCTCCAGGCTTGTGTATCCATATAGCATTGAATCTAGATAAATATTGTGCCCAGCATGCTTGTCGTCAGTTGAGATCTTGTATTGTACCCTTCGATCAGAGATCTGAAGGAAATTACATCAAAACAGAGACATTACTTGATAGCGGTGCCAACACAATATTCATAGATCATGCCTGGGCATACAAAACAAACCTCCCCTTATTTAAACTCCAACATGACATCCCTATGTATAATGTAGACAGTATCAAGAACTCCACAGGAAGCATCACCCATGCAGCAGAACTGGTTGTGGAATATCAAGGATATTGCAAAAAAGTCACAGCAGAAGTAACCGATTTAGGCAAAAATGCCTTCATCCTCAGATATGAATGGCTCAAACGCCATAATCCTGAAATAGATTGGATAAAAGGAACTGTGAAAATGACGAGATGTCCATGCCACTGTCACCACTTACAGAATAAACCTATATTCCTTAGGATTCTAGAAAAAGAAGAAGAAGATCTACAATATCAAATACATGTCACCATCAAAGTGCTAGAAGCACAGTTGGAACAACAAAAATAGAAAAGCCTTGAAGAACTGGTTCCCAAGAAATACAAAAAATACTATGGATGGTTCTCAAAAAGGGAATCAGAAAGGATGCCCACAAGAAAACCATGGGACCATGCAATCGAGCTAAAAGAGTCTTTTACACTGAAGAAAGGGAAAATCATACCCCTATTGGTTATGGAACAAGAAGAGGTTAAGGCATTCCTTGATGACCAATTAGCAAAGGGGTATATATGGCCCTCTAAGTCACCGCAAACCTTGCCTGTGTTCTTTATTCCAAAAAAAGACAGCAAAAAATGCATGGTGCAAGACTACCGATACCTAAATGAACACACTGTCAAAAATAACTACCCTTTGCCCCTCATCTCACAACTAGTAGACAAGCTAAAAGGGGCTAAATTATTCACCAAAATGGACCTATGATGGGGATACAATAATGTCCAAATCAAAGAAGGAGATGAATGGAAAGCTGCTTTCGTCTATTTCAAAGGCGCATTCAAACCCCTAGTCATGTACTTTGGGTTATGCAATTCCCCAGCCACCTTCCAAGTGATGATGAATGAAATCTTTGCCGATATGGACAAGATTGTCATAGTATACATTGATGACCTAATGATCTTTACCAAAACCAACGACCAAGCCAAGCACAACTGAATCATCCTCAAAGTTCTTCAAAAACTTGAAGAAAACGATTTATTCATAAAACCCAAAAAATGCACCTTCCGTGCCACAGAAGTAGACTTCCTAGGCATGATAGTAGGAAAAGATGGAATTAAAATGGACAACGAAAAGGTGAAAGCAATCCTAGAGTGGCCTGCCCCAAAGAACCTCTGCAGGGTCCATTCATTCTTGGGCTTGGCAAACTTCTATTGAAGGTTCATTAAAGACTATTCAAAAGTGGCTAGACCACTCAATGACCTAATGAAGAAGGATACCCTGTTCATATGGGGGAAACCCCAACAAGAAGCATTTGACATGCTCAAGACCTGCTTTATTACTGTACCAATTCTAGCATACCCTGACATTGACTGCCAATTCCATCTAGAAAGCAACTCCTCAGATTATGCAACGAAAGCAGTGTTATTCATACTAAAAGAAGAAAAATGGCACCCAATTGCCTATTCCAGCCATTCAATGACAGACCAGGAATGAAACTACCCAATTGCTAACAAAGAAATGCTAGGAGTAATCCAAGCCCTAGAACAATGGCGACATTACCTGGAGGATGCTAGACATTCCTTCAAAATCTGGAACAACCACATGAACCTTCAATGGTTCATGACGAGGCAAGACCTCAACCAACGACAAGCGCGCTGGGTGCAATACCTATCTAGATTCAATGCCATATGGATATACAAGCCTGGAGCTTCCATGGCTAAAGCCAATGCCCTCTCTAGACAAGAAGATCACATCATAGGAATAGAAAATGACAACAAAGGGGTAACTGTTATCCCCTCCAAACAAATAGTAGTTTGGCAAGTTTGTGTTCTCCCCTTGGAGATGATTAGATCATCCACAATCTTGATCACCGATGAAGGGGTACAATTACAACATAAAATATTTCTAGAAATATGCAAAATATCCAAAAAAGAAATACAAGAACTCGCAAAAAGTATCATGTAATCGAAGAATGAGATGGCTGTCTATCCAACCCTAACAGCCACTTATATGTCCTGAACTCTAACTTGCTACGGATGCAAGTTATTCACACATGCCATGACTCCCTGGTTGCAGGACATCTGGGCCACAACAAGACTTTAAAGTTGCTGCAACACAGCTATTGGTGGCCAGGCATGACCTCAATGGTCAAGGAGTACGTCACTAGATGCAATGCATGCCAAAGGTACAAGAGTATGAATCAGGCCCCTAGTGGGCTCCTTCAACCGCTTCCGGTCCCTGACAGACCCTGGGAATACATCACTACTGATTTCATCACTGACCTTCCCCCCTTTCAGGGCTATGACACTATCTTGAAAGTGGTAGACTGATTCAGCAAAGAAGTAGAACTGATCCCTTGCACTAAGGCAATCTTTGCCATAGAAACCACCAAGCTATTTATGGACCATGTGTGGAAACACCATGGCCTCCATAGATCAATCACTTCTGATCGCAGCCCACAATTTGCATCAGAATTCATGAAAGAAGTTAACTGCAGACTCGGAATAGAAACTAAATTATTCACCTCCTTCCACCCACAAACAGATGGACAATCTGAGATTGTTAACAAGGAGGTTGGCAAGTTCTTATGTATTTATTGCTTTGACCGACAAGGTGATTGGCCCGATTGGCTATCAATTGCCCAGTTCTCCATCAACAAAAAGAAGCATTCCGCCACGAAATGATCACCCTTTGAGGTGACTCACCCTTACCCCATTTGGGCAGGACCCTCCACCCCATTGGCTGCACAAAGCAAAGCACCCACCACCAATGATTTCCTCATGCTCCTTGCCGAAGTGAAGCAAAACATCATCCATGTGCAGGAACGCATGAAACATCAAGCAGATAAATACTGGTCAGAAGCACCGGCTTATACCATCAGCCAGCAAGTCTGGCTCAGCACAGAAAACCTTAAATTAACCAGGGCTAGCAAGAAACTAACCGAAAGGTGGCTAGGCCCATACACCATCATGGCATTAGCAGGACCAAATGCAGTCATGTTATGGCTATCCCACACCATGTGCATACACTCCACTGTTAATGTCTCCCAGATCAAACCTTATAGAGAACACCTGGATGGCCAACATGCACACTGACCAGGACCCATGCTAGTCATAGAAGACTGAGACAACGAATGGAAAATCAACTTCATCGTTGATTCATGCTATAAGGAATGCTGTCTAGAATATTTAATCCACTGGAAGGGTTACAATGAAATCAATAGGACCTGGGAACCCATGGGAAACTTAACACACACCAAGGCATTGATCACTGACTTTCATAAATCCCATCCCGCCACCCTCCAATCCCTTTCCATTGACCCTGTCGATTTCCTATTTTTATTCAAACTGTTGCAAATGGACTACAATGCAACACGGACTTAGCGTTATTTTTCTTTCCTCGCGAACACGGACACATCTTATCTTATCTTTACTTTGCAGACCTGGCACAAGAGTGCACGGTAGGACCTGCAGTCTCGTCCCACCGGGACTTAGGATCACTAGGTTCCATTTGGCACTGAGACTCTCACCCAATCCGGATCTCAGATCTAGGATATGGAGATCTCAGCCACCTTTTCATCTCCACTCCACAGCCTTGATGGCTTCTCTTCCATTCTGCCACAGCCAGGCTGTGCGCTTCTATTTAATCTCTGTCTCTTCTTATTTAATTACCGCGCTGCCTCGTTGGGTTGGCAGTACATACTTAGTCACTCTGCAGTCATGGCTTTGTCAGCATGACTCACACGCTTACTCAGACGCTGATGCATTCTGAGCCCGATACGCTATTGGCTAGTCTAGACATACGGACTCACCTTAGACACGCCACTCTGGTAGTTGCATAGTGTTAAAGTCTGGTCCTCCAATGCAAGTCCAAGAGGTCCAGAGTTAGCGTATACAGAGAAAGGGTCGGAGTAAGGACTTGGCGCAAGACTTGTATGTCGCGCCCTTGCAAAGACTTGTGTCCTTGATTTTGGAGGTCAGAAGTTCAGAGGTGAGAGAGAAGGTAAGAGAGATGGAAGTAGGAAGACTGAGCACGAGAGGATAAGACTTAAGTTGATATTCATACTGAAGTACATCTCGGAGTTCATAGGACTTTATATACTAGAGTACGTATCGGAGTTTGGAATAAGGAATGGAGATGATTAGGAATGTGATACGGAGAGACTGAGTAATCAATAGAATATCGGAGTTCGGAGGTAAGAAAGTACCGGAGGGCAATACACTAAAGAATGTAGTGTTACAAATAATAAGCTAAGATAAAAGGGATTGAGGCAGAGGCAGTGACGGAGGTACGGTTCGGAGATGTCAACTCTGGATACTTAATCACATGCGAATTACCTTGTCCCAGAGCAGTGCTTGACCTAATTTGGAATAGATTATAGTTTGGGTGGCACTCAGGATGTGGTAAGGGGGTCTCGTGTGAGAAAGTAACTTGTACGGAGTGGAAGTGCAGACATCACCAGAGTTGTTCGAAGTTGCCTTAGGGGCTCTGGCATGGATATGACAGTATCCCCCTTTTAGGTCCGAGCCCTCGAGGACCAAGTGAGCTGTGGGAAAAGGAGTTGTGTGGTCCAGGTGCGCATCTGTCACATGTGTGGAGTTGTGTGAACAACAAACGGAATTGAGACTCTGACGGAGTTGGCACATAAAAACCTGGGGTCTGTCGGAGTTGTCCGTCATCTCATCTTCAACCTCTACGACCATGTCTGGAACCGAAAACATCAAGCAGTGGTCTGACGAGTGCCTCAAGGAGGATCCGAATGACAGTTTCGAGGTTCACCAAGCGAAGGCTCTCAAGCAGTGGCGGCAGATGTCAGAGCAGCGCGAGGCAGAGCGGAGATGCGAGGAGGAAGAGAGGAAGAGGCGTGAGAAGGAGAAGTGCAAGGCGGAAGAGAAGGCGCGGCGTGAGGCGGAGAAGCAATGGCGATGGAGTGCCAAAGCAGCGGCGTGGAAGAGGGTGAGTTGATACCATTGACTGGAGTTTGGAGCTGACGTGGCGTAGGCGGAGGAGGTACAAGTGCAGCAACGCGCCGACAAGGGCAAGGGCAAGGCAAAGGCGGCACCTCGGTGCTTGCAGTGTGGGGAGCGGGACCTGAAGTGTATTCTGGGTCCTGGTAAGTCTATGTTCTGCATGGAGTGCCACGAATCGAAGGTGAAGTGCAAGTGGCCCGGAGCGGAGAAGATGGAGAAGAGGCAGCATAAGGTGGACAACGAGGTGGGGCCGTCGAAGAAGAGAAAGAGGACGGAGGAGTCGGATGAGGAGGAGGGTCCGAGCAAGGTGAAGGGGAAGGAAAAGGAAAAGGCAACAGCGGGCGGAGCGTCCAGAGGAGTGAGCGTGGAGCTCATCAAAGTCCTCCATGGGATCTGGAGTGCAGTCGATGGCATAAGGTTACGCCTCGACCGCCAAAATTACATACTCAACAGCCTCCTGCTCCTCAAGGTGGAGGAGGTCTACGGAGAGGAGGAGGAGGAGAAAGAGGAAGAAACGGACGTTCCGGAGGACAGAGAGGTGGAGGAGGCTCTGAGTGAGCTGGCAGGGCTGAGGGCGGAGGCAGAGGAAGCAGGGTTCTCCGGAGGTGAAGCGGAGGAGGACGGAGAGGGAGAGCAGGAAGTGTAGAGGACAATAGTAGTAGTTTTTGTTTTTGTTTTTAATAATGTTACTGTCTTGGAGCGTTAAACGAGTGAACAGAGTGAATCGGAGTGAAAACGTCGGAGTTGTTCCAGTGCTAGGAGAGGATTGGTCCAGGCTTGTTGGGGTACTTCCAGTGGAAGTCCTCAACAAATTCCTTGGCGTTTCCTAACTCCGTGGCGAGTAGCCAGGAGGTCTCGTCGTCAGTACCTTCGTAACCAAGCCAACGTACTAAGTACAGGAGTTGACAATGGCGTCGTCTCCTATCGATCTTGGAATCAAGGATTTCCTCGATCTCGTATTCCGGTTCTCCATCGACCTTGACTGGAGGTGGTGGAGGTTGGACTTGATTCGGAATAGTGTTCGGAGTGCAAGGTTCTAGCTGTGAGACGTGAAAGACTGATGGTGTACAAAACGCATAGAGTTGGAAAGTTTCAACGTAAATGAGTGTGTACCAGGTTTCGCAATGATACTGAAAGGACCAAGGTATCGTTCAAAGAGTTTCTTAGAGGGCCTTGTGGAACGGAGGTATTTTGCCTTAAGATATACCTGATCTCCAACCTTGAAGTCTGGAGCCGGACTATGCTTCTCGTCTGCTGGTCCTTGGTAGCATTTCTATGCTTCCAGCATCTCCAACCGGAGGAAGTTGTGGAGTTGGTTTAAGTCTGTTACATAGGACTGGGCTGTGGAGGAGGTAAGATCACGATCGGAGCAGATGGAGAAGTTTGGATGATATCCTTTATTGGCGAAAAAGGATGATATGCCTGTAGTAGCACTCGGCGCATTGTTGTATACGAACTCCGCAAGAGGCAGGAGTTCTGCCCAGTTGTCCTGTTGGTAGTTGCAGTATATCCAGAGGTATTGCTCGAGGGTTTGGTTAGCGCGTTCCATCTGGCCATCCCCCTTTGGGTGATAACCGGAGGTGAAGTGGAGGCGCATGTCCAAAGCTTTACCTAGGGATCGGAAGAAGTGAGATACAAACTCGGAGCCCCTGTCGGAGGTGACATGGGAGGGAACTCCGTGCTTGGAGAATATGTTCAACAGGAATAACTTGGCTAATTCGGGGGAAGTGATTGTATCATGAGTCGGGACGAAGACTACCTGCTTGGATAGCCTGTCTACCACTACAAGGATTGCTGTGTAGCCGTCTGAAGGGGGAAGCTGTTCAATGAAGTCCATGGAGATGGAATTCCATGGTTTCTCCGGGACCAGAAGCTGTTTCAGGAGGCCGAACGGATGGTGACAGGGGACCTTGGCTCGAGCGCAAGTAGTGCAAGAACTGACGTAGTCCTTGACGAAGGTCCAGATACCGGGCCATGTATATTCTCGGCAAATAAGTTCAAGGGTCCGGTTTTGTCCAAAGTGTCTGGCTGTAGGGTGGTCGTGGAAGGTCCGGAGAATACGGAGACATAGGTCGTTAGCTTCAGAGACATAGATACGATTGTCTCATAAGAGGAATCCTTCGGGGGAGATGGTCCATCGTGGGTCATCCTGCGACTCAGAGGAAAGGAGGGGAGATGTGACTGGGTCGCTGGGTAAAGCGGAAAAGATGTCAGACCGGAGTTGGTCGACGTCTATGAGGACGGAGGCCCAGAGTAGTGGGAACTGGAGGTAGGTAGCTTGGAGGGACGATGTGAGCTGTTCTTGGGTGAAGATGGGCCTGTAATTGTCCGGGTTGATGCGAGCATAGTCCTTATCCCCCTCTTTGGGGTAGACGTCCCAGCGTCTAGTCAACGCATCTGGTTTAGCTCCGAGCTTACCAGGCCGGTAGCGGACTATCATATTGAACTGGCAGAGGAACTCTGACCAGTGGGCCTGGTGGCGGGTTAGGAGCTTGGTGGTGGAGAAGTACTCCAGGTTCTTGTGGTCCGTGACGATGTCTATGGGGAGTGCGGAGCCTTTGAGGTAATGACACCAGTTAGTAAATGCCTCAAAAATCGCCAAAAGTTCCTTATCATGAGTGTCGTAGTTCAACTCCGCTCCGGAGAGGGTGCAGGAGTAGAACGCAACAGGGTGAATCTCTTGATCAGAGCAGGCGATGGAGAGAATGCCAGCGATGGCATAGTCAGAGGTGTCAGTCTCAATGGTGATTGGAGCGTCCAGAATCCAGTGCACAAACACCGGAGCGGAGGTGAATGCTTCTTTGAGATGGGTGAAGGATCTCCTGCAGTCGTCAGAGAAGTTCCAAGGAACTCCCTTTCGAGTCAGGCGGGTGAGGGGAACCACAATATCTGAATAACCCTGGATAAAACGGCAGTAGAAATTGGTGAACCCAAGGAAGGACTGGATGTCCTTGACTTTCCTAGGTTCAGGCCAATCCAGGATTGTCTGGATCTTCTTGGAGGCCATGGAGAGGCCAGAAGGGGAGAGAATGTACCCGAGGTATTCGACGGTCTCCGAATGGAACTCGCATTTCTCCGGTTTGAGGTAAAGTCCATTAGCGCGGAGGCGCTGGAGGACTTTCCAGACATGTTTGCGATGCGATTCCAAGTCATGGGAGTAGATTAGTATGTCGTCAAGGTAAACCACGACGTTTACGTCCAACATATCAGCGAAAATGCTATTGACGAAACGCTGGAACGCAGCAGGGGCGTTGGTAAGTCCAAAAGGCATTACAAGCCACTCGAAAGATCCATAGCAGATCCAGAAGGTAGTTTTCCACTCATCTCCGTCGGCGATGCGGACCAGATGGTACACGTGCCGGAGATCGAGTTTCATGAATATCTTGGCACCGCTAGGGGCATCCAAGAGATCGGAGGTGCAGGAGAGTGGATAACGGTCTTTCTTTGTGATCTTGTTAAGTCCTCGGAAGTCGACACATAATCGGAGTGAGCCATCTTTCTTTCGGACGAAGAGAACAGGGGTGGCATGAGGGAAGGACGATTGGCGGATGAAGCCAATCGTCAGGTGTTCATCTAGGAAATCTCAGAGGGACTGTTGTTCGGTGGGGGACATGGAGTACAACTTTTCTATCGGAGGTGTTGCACCTTCCTCCAGCTCAATCTTTAGGTCAAAAGGCCAATGAGGCACGAGCGTATCAGCCTTCTTCTTGCTGAAGACATCTTTGAAATCGTGATACTCTGGAGAGATCTATGGGTTCCTCAAAAGTGTCAGCGTTAGCAACGGTGGCAGAACGAGCAGAGAGTGAGCGGAGGGAGAGGGCAAACTGGACTGAGCCTTCCAATTTGCATGCGCATTTGAAAGCAGCAGCGTTAACAAAAGAGATGGGTGGGCATCGAAGTCCGGGGGCTTTGGGCAAATCCGTGGGGGTTGTTTCTAGGGAACTCTGGAGAGAAGAAGTCTCGGAGTTCAGTTCTGGAGGGACAGAGTCTGACGTCGGAGTTGGCATTCCTGTGCTAGAAGCTTGGAAAGTGATGCTGCTCGTAGCCCAGTTAATCAACGGATTGTAGCGGGCAAGCCAGCAATGTCCTAGTACTAGTGAGCACGAAGAATCCAACGAGGTTACATAAAATGTATCAGAGGTGGTTTCATCCGTAGCAAAGGAAAGTGTTAGGTCCACAGTGGAGGAAATGGAAGCGGAAGAGGATCCATCAAAGAGACGGAGGAGAATCGGAGGAACGGAGTACATAGGAATATTATGCTTTTCTACAAAAGCAGAGTCTATAAAACAATGAGTAGATCCAGAATTGAGAAGAGTAGGTACATTGGAGATAGAGTACTGCGGAAGAGAAACGGACGGACGGAGAGAATTAGGATCGGAGAGAGCGGATGCATTGAGACAAAGCTCTTGAGGAGCACAGTCTGGAACAATGTGACTTCCAGCCTGTGCTTTGCTGGAGTCGCACTCTATTTTTTCGCCTTGGAGGAGGCAGAGCTCGTGGTGGACGCTGCAGGAGTAGCAGTGGCAGCACGGGCCTTCGAAGCTCTAGAGATGGACTTCAGACATTCCTTGGCGGTGTGCCCAGACTGTCCACAGAAGAGGCAGAGTCCAAGTTTCATTTGGCGTTGGCGCTCCTCAGGGAGGAGTTTGCCGTCCTTGCCGAGCTTGGACAAGATGGTGTCGGAGGTGGAAGGATTGGTACCCTTCTTGTTGTTGTTACTTCCAGAGTTGGAGGCGGAACCGGAGGTGGAGGTGGAGGGGCCTTTGGACTTGTTGTCCTTGGGCTTGGGAGTCAAAGAGGTGTTGGACGACGTAGATGATGATTTCGTCGCGGAGGAGCTTGTGCTGCCCGTGTGTGATCCTAAGACCTTAGCAGTGCACAGAATTTCTTCCTTGCGCTCCCAATACCTGTGGTCGATCTGCTGGGTGAGCTCTCGGAGGTCGTGGAGATTGTCCAGCTTGCCTTGACGAGATATTGTCCTTGATGCGATCCGGGAGTCTGACATAGAAACTCCGGCAGAGTGTGCCAGCACCCCAATCGCGGACTTGGCTTGCCAAACAATTCCATTCGACGATATACTTGGAGATCCGGTGGCTGTCCTTCATGCGGAGTTGCTCAAGTTGAGCTTCCACATCAGTGACAGGATCGTGCGGACCGAAATTAGACTGTAGTTCAAGGAGGAAGTCGAGTCAACTATCCATCCAAAGTGGGCGAGCTCCCAGAGCCTCATGTCCAAGGAGGTCCGGTTCGAAGTATTCGAGCACAACGCCCTTGAGGTAGGATTGGGCGAAGGTGACCTTTTGTCGATCCCTACGGAAAGACTTGGGTTTGGCTTGAAAGGTAATCTCGCATTGTACGATGAAGGAACGGAGTTTCTTCAGGTCAGTCCCATCAAAGGGATCTGGTTCCTGGACCTTAGACTTTGGGCCTTTGGAGCTCCACTTTCTGATTGCTTGTCAAGTCATGTGCCTAATGGCATCAGCCAGTTGAGTGAATGGCTCAAATGCGAGCGGGACTTCATTATGGTCTTCTTCGTCAGGGTGGGCCTGGAATGGGTCCAGACTCGAAGCTTGACTAGAGGGAGGTGAGGAGTCGGAGGGGTCATTACCATCATCGCCATCTCTGGGTTCCGGAGCGTCTGGTCGACCTGGGAAGTTCTCTTGTTGATCGTCTTCTTCCAAGATCCTAAAGTGAGGAGGTCTCGGAGACTGATCTTCGAACGAGTCAGGTAGCTCCGTTAGCGGAGACAAGGCACCCATGCCTCGATGTGTGGAAATGGATGGGGCAGAAGGTCTGGCGGTAAGGCTGATAAATTCGCCTGGGATGCTTTGATGACTGCCAAAGACAGAGTCGAGAGCACCTCGGCAGGAGGAGCGGGTACACGTAGCCATATAGGAAGGTAATGAGTCTTTTACAAGTGGGAGTACAAATATATTGTTAAAGTCCAGTCCTCCAATGCAAGTCCGAGAGGTCTGGAGTTAGCATATACAGAGAAAGGGTCGGAGTAAGGACTTGGCGCAAGACTTGTATGTCGCGCCCTTGCAAAGACTTGTGTCCTTGATTTCGGAGGTCAGAAGTTCAGAGGTGAGAGAGAAGGTAAGAGAGACGGAAGTAGGAAGACTGAGCACGAGAGGATAAAACTTAAGTTGATATTCATACTGAAGTACATCTCGGAGTTCATAGGACTTTATATACTAGAGTACGTATCGGAGTTTGGAATAAGGAATGGAGATGATTAGGAATGCGATACGGAGAGACTGAGTAATCAATAGAATATCGGAGTTCGGAGGTAAGAAAGTACCGGAGGGCAATACACTAAAGAATGTAGTGTTACAAATAATAAGCTAAGATAAAAGGGATTGAGGCGGAGGCAGTAACGGAGGTATGGTTCGGAGATGTCAACTCCAGATACTTAATCACATGCAAATTACCTTGTCCCAGAGCAGTGCTCGACCTAATTTGGAATAGATTATAGTTTGGGTGGCGCTCGGGATGTGGTAAGGGGGTCTCGCGTGAGAAAGTAACTTGTATGGAGTGGAAGTGCAGACATCACCGGAGTTGTTTGGAGTTGCCTTAGGGGCTCTGGCATGGATATGACATATAGCCACACACTGTCAATATATAAACCAGAGGCTAGCGAGGCTGAGTCCTCAGTCTAGTTCTCCTGGTATATTTCCTGAAACCCAGTGTTCAGCAGTACCACCACTATACTCTCACCTTAGTCCAAGTCCTACAAGGCGACCAAAGTCTACGACATCATTTAAAGGTTTTAGGTTGCTTCACAAACCCACCCACAATCCCATAAATGAAATTCGATTTCCCCAGGAAATCCCATTCAATCGCCTAGAGCTAACCTAATTCCACCCTGCACCCACCTCTATGTTCAACTCCATTGGCGGATCCAACATCAGACCACCAATGTTCTATCCAATATCCACCGCCTGCCATGCATGCAACCAATCCTGAAACCGCGACTCTGTTTCATAACCATACACAATACGCCCATCATCTATAGTCATCCAGCTGGGATTATATGATGCATAAGAAACCACGTGATAACCAACTATTAAACCCTCAGCATGACAACCAAAACAAAAAAAAAGGAGGGCACTCACAGAAATGGAAGTCCAATGCTATTGGGACCCCATAAATAGCAGACATCCATGACAGGAGCATGGACATGCCGAACAGGGTGACAAACAACACCCAGACAACAAACAAGAGAACAAGGATGAGCAAAATGGTGAAAGACATTGTGATGATCCCCCACCAACACCCCTCTCCTATATACATGTTCCACTCTCCCACAGTCATCTGGAAGCTGACCACTAGAAGGGGGGTAGTGTTGCAAATGGACTACAATGCAATACAGACTTAGCATTATTTCCTTTCCTTATCTAAACACAAACACAGACGTATCTTATCTTCATTTCACAGACCTGGCACAAGAGTGCATGGAAGGACCCGCAATATCACCCCATCAAGACTCGGGATCACTAAGTTCCATCTGGCACTGAGACCCTTGCCCGATCCAGATCTCAGATCTAGGATACAGAGATCTCAGCCACCTTTAATTTCCACTGCACAGCCTTGCAGACTTCTCTTCCATTCTGCCATAACTAGGCTATGCGCTTCCTTTTTCATTTCCGCTCCTTCTTATTTAATTACCATGCTGCCTCAATGAGTTGGCAGTGCACCACTTAGTCATTCCACAGTCATGGCTCTGTCAGCATGACTCACATGCTTACTCAGATGCTGATGCATCCTGAGCCCAATACGCTATTGGCTAGTCTAGACTTATGGACTCACTTAGACACATCACTCTGGTAGTAGCATAGCCACAACCTGTGAATATATAAACCAGAGACTAGTGAGGCTGAGTCCTCAGTCTAGTTCTCCTGGTGTATTCCCTAGAACCTAGTGTCTAGCAGCACCACCACTACACTCTCATTCTCTCAGTCCAAGTCCTACAGGTGACCGAAGTCTATGACCTCGTCCAGGTTTTAGGTTGTTTCAACATGTTGGTGAGTGGTAGATCTGTTTAGTGGCGCAAAGCAGCAGGGCTCATAACCTAAAAGCAATCACTCAGTCATTTGCGTGGCAGACAGACTGTATTGGATATTTACCTAAAAGCAATCACTGCGTATGGGTAAGTATGAGTTCAGTATAGTTTATGTGAAGGATGCTCACCTCAGTCGTTTGCGTGGCAGACGGACTGAGGTGGCGACTATAAACAGTCGGGTTTAAGTACTCGTAGGTACAAGCTAGCTATCAAAAGGGGCAAACGAGGAATGTAGGGACTACTGAATAGAAGACAAAATGTATCATATCCGAAAAGGCGCGTAGTTCATCTGGTGCGTCGGGCTATGTGCGTGTCATGTGGTACGGTGTCCATGGAATGGATCCGTACGTGATCGGCGGCGCGCATGCTTGCTTATTCCGACATGCAGATCTTATGCAAAGGCAAGGGTTAACTCCCTCCAACGCGGTACATCCCTATGGGTTGTTAGGTGCGGTGGAGAGTTACACAAAGATAGGTGACATACTATTTTGTTGGAGTCAGGAAGAATACCTTGCGGCTATCGCGAGCCTGAAGAAGATCA